>JAWZYT010006945.1:0-32595 GCA_034508575.1 Petrolisthes manimaculis | reverse complement strand
CCTTGGGCAACTGTACATGTAAAGATGAACACGATAACTAACTCTTTATGGGGCTGCTCGGCCAGACAGCTTGAGGAACTTCAACAACAACTAACTCTTTATTAGAATTTTGTAGACAAGTGAGGAATTACTTCACTCAAACCACCAGTGTAGATTCCTAAGTTCAAGAAACTATTCGGAAACACAAGAAATTTTCCCCATCCGCAGCAGGGACACACCACAACACACACACACACACACACACACACACACACACACACACACACACACACACACACACACACAGACATAAAGCTAAATTGACAGCTATGAGGGCCATATTCGGAAGTGCCTACAAAGATCATACATACATACATACATACACAGCACTATAGCCAAATACGATGAGCTCACGACCCCGTAACCACTTCTCTTCCTAAACAACTTCCTTATCTCTGCACCTTGTCTCAGTTCCCCCCCCCCTCACAACCCCCTGCCCCCTCCCTACCACTACTACACTAAGAATATGCCCCCCTCCCTCCACCTTCAATGTCGTCTTATCCTATATTCACCCCTCTTTGCCCCCTACCTTCCAAATTTTTTTTTTTTTTAGGATACGATTTCTGTATTCACGTGGGATTGTATATTTGTAATCATGAGATAGAAAAACCGGCGCATCGTAGCTCAATTAATATTAGAGGAAGGTACCATTAATATGCTTCAACTTAAAATAATATATCCCTTTCCAGTCCAATTGAGTTCCTGGTTTCATTTTTTTTTTTTTTTTTCATCGATTTGAGGCTACTGACTTTCACACACCAAGGACGAAAAGGAAGGGAGAAAGAAAAGGGAAGGGAAATGGAGGAAGGAAAGGGAAGGGAAATGGAGGAAGGAAAGGGAAAGGAAATGGAGGTAAAGAAGTGAATGGCAAGGAAAAAGAGGAAGAAAGGGGAAGGGAAATGAAGGAAAATAGGTGAATGGTGGGGAGAGGAATGGAACAGAAGAGTAGGGAAGGGAAATAAAGGAGGGAAGTGTGGGTGACAGGGAACGAAGGGAAAGGAAGTGAAGCGGCAGGGAGAGGAGAGGAGACGAGAGGAGGGCAGGGAGAGGAGAGGAGACGAGAGGAGGGCAGGGGAAGGGAGGAGAGGAGAGGAGAGGAGAGGAAGGGCAAGGGAAGGGGAGAGGAGAGGAGGAATGGGTAGGGGAAGGGGAGGGGGTAGGGAGGCTAGGGGACCAGGGAGATATATGGGGTGGTCTGATTTTCACAATGCAGTCGTTCCAACACATGTGATACAAGGGGGAGGGGAGGGGGAAAGTCGAAGGGGGGGTCAGGGAAGGAGGGAGGGGAGGTCAGGGGAAGGAGGCAGAGGAGATCAGAGAAAGGAGGGAAGGGTGGTCAGGGTGAAGGTAGGGGGAGGAGAGGGAAGGGTGGTCAGGGTGAAGGTGGGGGAGGAGAGGGAGGGTAAGAAGAGAGGGAGGAATGAGGGGGAGGGAAAGGGGTATAGGAGAGGGGAGGGAGGGAAGAGTTAGAAGAGTGGGAGGTGTAAAAGTTTAAGTAATGGAGACTGAGTGTCAGGGAATGGGGGGGGGGAAGGAGGGGTACATGGAGGAAGGGTGTGTGGAGCGTGGGAGGAAGGGAGACATGAAGGGGAGAAGGGAGGGAGAGGTGAAGGAAGATAAAAGTGGAGAAGGAGGAGGGGGATGCAACGAAGGAGGAATGTAGGCAATGAGAAGGGGAGGAAGAATATAGAAAAATACGAAAATAAGAAAAGAATAACAAATATATACTTAGAAAACAAAGAATAACAAGTACTTAGGAAAAAAAATCACAAATATTTCTGTACAAAACTTATGTAAGCCGTAATAGACAAAAGTGTGGAAACCGTTTAATTAAAGTACTCTATTACCGTAACAGTCTTTGTAGTGGAAAAGAGGGATGAGGGTAAACACAGAGGGGGGGGGGGGGATTATGACTATTAAAAAAAAAAAAAATAAGGCTGGTAAGACATGGGGGTTGTAGCCTATGATGGGGATAACAACTATTTGTTTTGTAGAGGAATATTTATGTAGGCTATATAAGGCGAAGGGAAATGGAATAAAAGTTACATAGAATCACAGACCACAACAGACCTTACGTAGAGAGAGAGAGAGAGAGAGAGAGAGTGTGTATGGAGAACACAGCCTGTTATAAACACAATCAATATAAATAAATACTAAAAGTTGAATTGTTACACAGAAAAGAAATAACATTAGATAACAATAACAAAAATGAAATATAAGCCAAGTATATATTGAAATATAAATATATAAAGTACAATAATTAGTATAGGCGTTGAACGAGGAAAGTCTATAAGATGAAATGGAGACCCGAGTAAAGATAAAAGAAGAAAACCAAACATTACAATATAAAAACAAAAACTAAGACCAGCCTGCCGCATCTAACCTGACCAACTAACTTGTTAAGGCATCTTGTCCCTGAAGTTCGTAGAAAAATTTCACGCTTTGATAAACTTTGGAGGAGATGAGGATGGAAACGAGAATAAAGATGTACGATATATATACTGGATTATTTATTTATTTATTATACAGTATATTATATTTTAGAAGACGATGGGGGAAGATTATTATTTTACTGGGTAGGAGGCGAATTAAAAGATACAAAGGGCAGTAAGATAATAATTGTAAAGAATAATAAGAGAGAAGGAACTAAAATCACGCTGTATTAAAGAGACACAGAAAGAAACGGGGAGACAAAGGAAGGAATTAATAACAGGAGGGTAAGAGAACAACGAGCAATAAGAGGAAGGACAGCACAAAAGGAAGAAGATGAGGAGAGAAAGAGAGGAGAGGAGAGGAGAGGAGAGGAGAGGAGAGGAGAGGAGAGGAGAGGAGAGGAGAGGAGAGGAGAGGAGAGGAGAGGAGAGGAGAGGAGAGGAGAGGAAGGAGAGAGAGGAGAGGAGAGGAGAGGAGAGGAGAGGAGAGGATGAGAGGAGAGGAGAGGATGAGAGGAGAGGAGAGGAGAGGAGAGGAGAGGAGAGGAGAGGAGAGGAGAGGAGAAGAGAGGAGAGGAGAGGAGAGGAGAGGACTACATAAGAAAGAACTATAAAGGCAGCCACAGATAGGTAAAAAAAAAAAAAAAAAAAAAACATTTAAGTAATAAGAAACTGACGATGAAGAGGAACTATAATAAAGGCAGCTAGAGAAAGGTAAAGACACAAGAATAAATAAAACACACACACAAACAAACAAGAGAATTAAGTAAAAGAGAGAAATATTAGGAAAAATCTGACGAACACTGACAAATGCGTGACAGGAAGAAGGAAGTGATAATGAGAGTAGGCTATAAGAGACCAAACAGCATGACTAACGCCTAGCCTACTACGGTACCTATATGAAAGAGATAAATAATACTCAAATAAGAACAAAATATAAGACCAAAATAAAGTTTAGAAGAGAGAGAGAGAGAAATGGGACACACAGGAGAGAAAGGGAAGAGGGGAGTAGGATAAGGGAGTAAGGGAAGAGGGGAGTAGGATCAGGGGGTAAGGGAAGAGGGGACAGAGGAGTAGGATAATGGGGGAAGGGAAGAGGGGACAGGGAAGGAGTAAGATCAGGAGGTAAGGAAGAGGGGACAGGGGGAAAATGGGACATACAGAGGAGGAGTAGAACCAGGGGAGGGGGGGAAGGGAAGGGGGGCCAGATGCAAGATGGCTGGCTAAGGAAGCGGAATACACGCTCTCAACGCACTTATTGTCTCTCTTGATTTATACAATTGCAAATGCATACTGAGCCGGGAGTGGTTAGAGGCTTTTCTTGCCCCGACCGCCTCCTCCGACCCACAGTTACTTGCTTTTAAGGGACCCTGTAATGTAGTCAGAAAATTGGAGGTAAATGAGTCCTTCAAATATTGCCACGAAACACCACCAGTATGGAAGGAGCTTGTTTCGTGGCATAGTCGGGAGGAATCAGAAGCCACCAAGTCGTGTATGAGAATTGGAGGCTTCTGATTCCTCCTGTCTATGCCATGAAACAAACTCCTTCTCTATAGGTAGTGTTTCGTGGCAATAATTGAAGGACTCGTTTACATACAATTTTCTGACTACATTACAAAGTCCTTGAGGGATAATATACAGTGTTGGTAAATCTGGAGCAACTGATTCCTCCAAAGTATTCCAAGCAACAGGCCACCATTATTTTTGTCAACTTGGTACAATTTCCTGGCATAATTTGGAGGAATCAAGGGACACCAATGTACCAAAAGTGTATCTCCACTTAACTGCCGCCATTCGGGAGGAGGTTATATTTTTCGAATTGCACGTTACACGAGATTTTAAAGGCCAAGGCAAGAAAGAAGAACATTTCAGTAGGATATTCTCAGTTTGATACAAGCCGCATTCTGAACCACCGCTTGAAAATATACCGTAGTTAATATTATTATTATTATTATTATTATTATTATCATTATTAAGATTATAATTTTTATTATTAAGATTATTTTTAATATTTTTATTATTATTATTATTAAGATTATTATTATAATTATTAAAATTAATATTTTTATTATTATTTTTATTATTATCATTATACATTATTAGCATTACTTTACATAGAGTAATATCTTGCACCTTAGGCTATATACCGTAAGCTACACTATAGGTTTCCAATGTCGTCGAAATCGGAAAATAATTATTCCACAGTGGCTGCCAACATTTCACCTTTGGTTTGGTTTTACTTTGGACGCAACGGAAGGTCTTAATAATATTATTTTTGTTGTATTAGGCCTACCTGAGAAAACGAAATAGTGTCTTATCATAACTAGTTGAAATTCACTGCAAGTAAAAGTGATTGTTTGAGAGACTTGGTGGCTTCTAATTCCTCCTGACTTTGGGCCACGAAACAAGCTCCTTGAATATAGGTGGTGTTTCGTGGCAATATTTGTGGGCCTCACTCATCTCCAATTTTCTGTTTCTTAAGTTAGCGAATCCTCCAAATTATGACACGAAACGACAGATCACATATTAGCAACATATGTGATTTGTTTCGTGGCAGAGTGTGGAGGAATCAGTGGCATTCCAAGTTACCAAAAAGAGAATCCTCCCCTCCTCCCTTAAGGTCGTAAATCGTAATAGTGAACACAGGGTATGTAGACAAAACAACAAGGTTCCCTCTTCTTTCTTTTCCTCCTCCTCCCCCTCCTCTTCTACTCCTCCTCCTCTTCTTCTACTTGGGTGCTTTGTGGTTGTCAGCCTTAATGACCTTTGTGCAGTCGATGGGCATTAATCTAATTTAACTAATGGCCTATTAGCTTCCCTACAGCTCCCAGGCTCTGATAAATGTGGTTTCAAGACTCAGGCTTTCCTACCAACCAACCAGTACCCTACCATCACCAAAAAGATGAATCCCTGTGGACCTGATTTTTGCTGGGGTTTTAGGTTAGGTGTTCATTTTCTATTGTGTAGGAATAATGTCACCGAAAGTAAACACGAGGTTTTTTTTATGATCATCACACTGATATCATTTAATTAAATAAAAATATAAGGAATTACACCAGAGAAAAGCAAACAAGTTGATGACAAACTCAGTCATCTCTCGTTTCTCCAGACACTGACAAGAACTGAAAGAAAGTTTAAGATATCAACAACCAGCATCCGTTCCGTTACAATGCCTCACGTTACGACTTAAGTCACACTACATTTCCTGTGTCACACTTTCTGACCTCACGACACTTTTCTTGTCACAGCACAACAGTATTGTACTGAATACGTATCAAAACATCTGATAACAACGACGGTCAGACCAGAATTAAATTAGAATCAGTGCTATTTAACATTGTCCATTTCTTAAGGGGATGTCATAATATATTTGGTACATTAGAGCTCCTTGATTCCTCCAAGTACCAACGTATGCCAGGAAACAGGACTAGGTTAACATAAAAAAATGGAATCCTACTAGGCTACTTGGATTAGGTCTAGTTTGGTGGAATAATATACAGCCTATTCCACGCTCATTCAGATAACCTCTATGACACTACTAATGAAAAGACAAGGTTACTAAGTCTTCCTCTAATTTATCCAAGGAAATTCTAAAACCACAGTTCCAGTATCAATTCTAGTAAGACCCCCATGATGTGGTAAGGAAATTGGAGGTTAGGGAGTCCTTCAAACATTGCCACGAAACACCACCTATATTAGAGGAGCTGGTTTCGTGGCAGAGTCAGGAGGAATCAGAAGCCACCAGGTCTCACAGGGTCCTCAGTGACGGTAAGGAGAAAATCACACGAAAAACGACAAGGGGGAAAAAATGAGTTGTTTACGTGGGAGACAAGGCTAAGCACACGTGAGCTGGTCTTTACTCACTCCCAGAATGATATAGTTTCTTTATCTGGCTGTTAATCCGTCAGCCAATCAGTGGGAGGGAACACGACAGAAAGCTCCACCAATCGCGAGTCTTTCCTTTCCATTCCGCTGCCCAATGGGAGGGGACGACTGGGAATACCTGTGGTTGTATTGGTGGCGGCTTTAGTGGTTTGTGTTGTGGTGTGTTGTGGTGGAACGAGAGGGACTCATTTATATTGCCTGCCCGGGATTCATCGCTAAAGGAAAATAATCTTACTGTTCTCTCTTGTCGTCTCAGAGCAATAATTCCAATTTAGATATTATTTTTTCTACATAAAATTTATATATATTCTTTTTATATATTTATCTTACATTCAGGTTGGTAGAGGTCAGAGTTTGCTGTACTCTCTTGCCGTCTTAAAAGCATTTTCAATTATATTTTCTACACAGGCCTAAAATTTATATTCTTTTCATAAAATTATGTTATATTCAGATTGTAAGAGGCCAGAGTTTACAATTTATATTCTACAGAGAACAGATATACCCGGTACCGGTAGTTTTCATTCCATTTAAACTTTCCTATTTATTTATTTTTTTCTTTTCCGGCCAAGTCCACAGCAGGGTGTGGTTGGAGGGGAGGAGCCTTCTTCTTAACTATGCTTTGCCTCACACAAGTAGGCGAATCAGCACAACAAACATGAACAAACAACAGGTCCGCTTCTGTTTAAATTAGTATGCATTCGTTACTTTAAAGATTAAACACTAAAATTTATATTCCATGGCCAATACAATAATCACGTGTAGGACAAACACCTTTAGGCTACAGTAACTTTCATAATGTTATTTAAAACTCCCAGGAAACATGGACGTCCATTATTTATAGTCGAATGGACAGTACCGTAAAATGACCTGAGGTTAAAAGGGAAATTTCTCTTTTAGGTAAATGGGAAGGTCTCTGATTCCTCCAAACTATGCCACGAAACAGATCCCCTATTAGTAACTAGCCTATGCCACGAAACAGATCCCCTATTAGTAACATTGGGGACGTCTGTTTTCTGGCATAGTTTGGAAGAATCAGAGACTTCAACTTTACCAACAAGACAATCTATCCTTAACAACACCCAATACAGGAAAAAAAAAAAATGTAAACAAGAGCAGCATAATAAATCACAACATAATGACACGCGAAAGAAATGGGATGAAAGAACGAGTGAAAACAAGCGAGGGTCGACTTAGGGGGGATTAAAAAAATCACTCACACCAAATTGGTCTCCCGGGGGTTGGCTGCCACAAGGGGGGAAGGGGAATGAGTTGAGAGGAGGGGGGGAACGAGGAAAGGAAAAAAACAAAATGAAGGAAAAGTGGGGAGGGAGGGAGGGAGAAGGGAGGTATAGTGTAATTATGAATGATGAGGGAAATTAGGTATAGGACTATATATTTTTTTAGGCCTATATGGAAGGAAAGAAGCAAGGTGATGGGACCAGTGGTAGAAATATTTAGTAGGACACATTTAGGGGGACTAATTACACTGTTGGAAAAATCTGGAGCAACTGATTCCTCCAAAAAACTATTCCATGCAACATGCCACCATAATTTTTGTTGATCTGTTCCTGTTTCCCGGCATAATGTGGAGGAAACAATACGCTCCAACAGTATAAAAGACGTTTAGGCCTAATGGTGAAGAAAACACTTATATGAAGAGAAGTGCTATTGTATACGCTAGATGGGGAATGAATAGCTAGATAAATAATAATAATAGAAAGAATAAGTTGAATGGAAGCAGAGTATAATACGAGAGAGAGAGAGAGAGAGAGAGAGAGAGAGAGAGAGAGAGAGAGAGAGAGAGAGAGAGAGAGAGGAGAGAGAGGAGAGGAGAGAGAGAGGAAAAGGGTATGGATGGGGTAGCAGTGATGAAGTGAGATGAGCGGAAAAAGTTGAGGGAAAATGGGGTGAAGTGAAATTCGATCGGCCTTAAAGCCAGCAGCCAGCCAGTCCAACGCAAGGGGTAGGTAGGTAGGTAGGTCAGGGTCTGGGTGGGTGGCTGGGTGAGGGTGGGTGAAGTCTGGGTCAGGAGAAAAGGGTGTTACGAGAGGGATGGGGGAAGCAAGACTAACTTAAACGGGAAGGGGGATTAAAGGAGAGAGAGAGAGAGAGAGAGAGAGAGAGAGAGAGAGAGAGAGAGAGAGAGAGAGAGAGAGAGAGAGAGAGAGAGAGAGAGAGAGAATGCAAGGATAACATGGTAAGGGGAATGGATGGATGGATATGGAGATGTAGGAAAGCTTAAATAGAACGGGGGAGGAAACAGAGTAGGGGTTAGATGGGAAGGGAAAGGAGATACAGGAAGGCTCCTTAGATGGAACAGGGAAGGAGATGAATTTAAGAAGGATTAGATTGGAAGGGGACGAGGATGGAGGGGGAACCTAGCCTATATAGGAGGATGGGTAAGGGGGCGAAGGAGTGCACAGGGGAGCAAGAACATTGTGAATTAAGGAGAGGAAAGAACAGGTTGGAAAAAAAAGGAAGGGGGCAAGGGAGGGGAGGAAAAAAAGGGGGGGGGGGCAAGGGAAGGGAGGAAAAAAAAGGGGAGCAAGGGAAGGGAGAAAAAAAAAGGGGGGGTCAAGTGAAGGGAGGGAAAAGGGGGGGGGTCACGGGAAGGAAAGGAGCTGGAGGGAATTAGTGAGAGCCGAGGGAGATGATGGTGAAGGGTGAGGGAGATGATGGTGAAGGGTGAGGGGAGATGATGGTGAAGGGTGAGGGGAGATAAAGGGAAGGGTAGAAGAGCCTGAGGGGAAGCTTATGGAGAGACAGAAAAGGAGGGGGGGGGGTGTTCCAATCAGCAGGAGGGTGGGGGGAGGAAGGGGTGGGGGGAGGAAGGGGTTGGGGAGAGGATAGGACTGGTGGTCTTAACGCGTTTTAGAGTAGATTATTATGTGACTGGGAAGTGAATTCTCGAAACCCGATTGGGAATTGATTACAGGCCGTGCGTTGGTTGGTTGGTTAGGCTACACCAATCGGGTCGAATTTTTCCACAACGTAATTAAATTCGGATCAATTCAAATTCATATCCTTTCTGGTTAGATGAGGGCCGGATTCAATACGAGTGAGAAAAGAATGGATTATGAATTCTACTTGGGGGAGGCGATGATATTTTTTCCCTTTCGAATTTCACCTTTTGGTAGGCTTATAGCAGTCTGGGTACTACTAGGCCTACTACTACTACTACTACTACTAGCAGCACACATTTTTATTCTATAGTCGAGGAAAGGCACTAGCCCTGAAAAGATTTATAGACCTACACAAATTCAATTCACAGACACAAGCCTCGGCCTAACTGGGTAGAAAATCAACTCCCCCTGGTGAATAAGTGATTGGAACTTGGTGTGACACAAGTTTGACAAAAAAAAAAAAAAAAAAAAAAAAAAAAAAACTGCTACCGGTACTTTCCCAATCGTCTATTTCCCAGCTCACACGAGAGGCAATAGCTGTACTGTACTACTGTTGGGTCTATAGGTTATGTTAGTGATTAATGCCACTAACCATATCATGTATTTTCACAACACTAACAATGATCACTAGTTAGGCAGATTATATATATATATAGCCTATACAGTACCGGTATATTGGGTAGAACTGGGTCACGGTTTTACAGCAAGGAAGAGCAGTAACATATTTTCTATAACTTTTAAAAGGGACCCCGTAATGTAGTCAGAAAATTGGAGGTTAGCGAGTCCTTCAAACATTGCCTTAAAGACAGTGACAAATATATATACACCTGTCACAATTTTTTTAAGGGAGATTTTCTTGTTGGTTAACAGGAAGGTCTTTGATTCGTAAAAACTATGTCACGAAACAGATCCCCAATTAGTACCAGCATCTATTTTCCGGCATAGCTTAGCTTAGCTTAGCCTAATTCAGAAGCATCACCAGCCTCCCAAATAGCAAACAAGAAAATCTCCAAACAGTATTTAATGTATATAGGGGTTGAAGAGACACTGCCTTTGGACCTGTGGAAAGGGTCTCGTTCTTCACCCAGAGGCCTAAAGATGCAGCAGGGACAGAGTTGAGGCCGAGGGGAACCAGACGGCATCCATAAAACTTGAATGTGTTTTGTGTTGTACTTGGAATGATGCAACGAAACGGACAGATGCATGGACGGGGAAGAACGGAAGAAAGTAGTGAGGAAACAAACTGAGTTGGAGAAGAAAGTACAGACAGGGAAGAATGGAAGAAAGTAGTGAGGAAACAAAAAACTGGGTTGGAGAAGAAAGTACAGACAGAGTAATTATTAGTGAATATGTCAGGAAAATATAATCCAAATAAGAACAAGAAACGATGGAAGGTTAAAAGCGATAGGAAGGAAAGAATTAAACAGAGGATAAGAGTGCAGAGGGAAATAGCTAAACGAAAGAATAATAACAGGAAATTATACAAAGAAGAGAATAACTGGCTTCTTTGACTATACAAGTGCTTCATTTTTCGTTTCAATAATTATTTCTTGTTCATCCAACGTCAACAAATCTCATGAGGTACAGTTGCCGACATATAAAACACACACACCTAAAATGGGGCCCCTCATTGAGCATAGGGTATAGGATGAGGATGTTTAAAGTGTGTCTGTTTCATGTGTACGCAACTGTACAAACGAATTTTTAATCTGATGAAAACAAAAATAAACAAGATATATTTTGAATAGGGTGGACAAGACAGACAATCGGGAAAAAATATAAAATAAATGATAATAGTGAAGGGGAAGTAAATAAAATATTGAAGCAAAGTAAAAAAAAATTGTTTTCGTTAAACGGGGTCGACAGGAATTAGAAAAGGAAAAGGAAGATGGAGAGAAGTGATAACGAGAGGGAGGGAGGGAGGGGAGAGAGAGAAAAAAGGAGAGGTAGGAAAGAAAAGGATGATGGAGGGGTGGACATTAACCCTAAGGAGGTCCCATAAGGGTGACATTTCATCAAGACCCTTACTGTACCCCCCTCCCCCTCCCCCCCCCTCTCCCTTGACTGTCCCCTCTCTTCCTCTCCCCCTCACTGTCCCACTCTCCCTTGACTGTCCCCTCTCTTCCTCTCCCCCTCACTGTCCCACTCTTCCTCTCCCCCTCACTGTCCCACTCTCCCCTTTTACTGTCCCTTCCCCCCTCTCCCTTGACTGTCCCTTCCCCCCTCCCCTCTTACTGTCCCTCTCCCTCCCTCTAACTTTACTGTTCCCCCCCTCACCTCTCTCTTTAAAGTCCCCCTCACCTTCTCTGTCCCTGTAATGTCCCCCTCCCCTTCTCCCCTTTACTGCCCCCTATTCCACTCTTCTCTTATTGTGCCCCTCCTCTCTTCCCCTTTCTGTGCCCCCTCCCCCAATCTCCTCTTCACTTAGGCTATTGTACCCCCTTCCGTTTCTCTCAATCCAGTATCCTCCCCCTCTCCCCTTTACTCTTATCCCCTTCCCTTCTTCCCATTATTCCTCTTTTCCATTACTTTTCTCATCTCTTTTCCTTTTATTACTACTTTCACTTCTTATAGTTCCCTTTCCCTCGTTCTCTTCTTACTCACATTTCCCCTTTCCACTGCTTCTCTCATTTCTCCTACTCACTATCTATTGTTTCCTCCTCCCTCCCATTACATCACTTCTATTCGTTTCCTCCTCCTCCTCCTCCTCCTCCTCTCCACTCTCTGCCTTTCTAACACCCTCTCATATTCCCTCCACTTTAACCCCCCTCCCCCTCCACACTCTTGTTTCCCCTCCCCATCACTTTCATCATTCCATCCACTAAAACCTTTTTATTTTCTTTCTCTTGCTTATGCCTCCCTTCACTCCACTCCATTCTCTTATCTTCCTAGCCTAGTTATTCTCCATTCGATCTTTTCTCGTTTTCCTAATCCGATTTCATTCCTCTAATCACACCTCTCCACTCTCCCCTATACGACTCTCTCTCACTTTCCTTATTACCTACCACCATCCTCTTCTTACTTTGGCTCTTCCCTTCATTTTCTACTGTCCCTTTTCCTTCCTAACTTCAAACTCATTCCTTCCTCTCCCCTCAGGCCTCCTCTTCCCTATACGACTCTCACCTTATTATCCTACCTACCATCCTCCTCCTCCTCCTTTCCTTCCTAACTTCAAACCCACTCTTCATCCACACTCTTTCCTCTCCTCTCCTCTCCTCTCTATGTTCGCGTTTCCCTGTTCCTCCTGTACTTCTTTTCTACAGGTCTGGTTTTAATCTCGATACAATTCTCGTTCTCAGATTCAACTGCTCAGCTTCATAAGAATTAGTGAGCTGAGGTGAAATTTAACCCTCCAGTACCATAATTTTATAGGGAATGGAGGAAGGGGAAGACGGGGAGAGGAAGGGGAAGAGGGAGAGAGAAAGAAGAGGAGAAGGAGCATAATTTCGGTGACCCAGGGGAGGAGGGGGGGGGAACAAGGAGAGGGGATGAAGGGGGGCCATAACTTGAGACGCCCCAGGGAGTGAAGGGGAGAGGAAAAGTAAGGAGGAGGAGGA
Source organism: Petrolisthes manimaculis (assembly GCA_034508575.1). Taxonomy (NCBI): domain Eukaryota; kingdom Metazoa; phylum Arthropoda; class Malacostraca; order Decapoda; family Porcellanidae; genus Petrolisthes; species Petrolisthes manimaculis. The sequence continues at coordinate 19,779 of JAWZYT010006945.1, read as the reverse complement.
GGAGGAGGAGGAGGAGGAGGAGAAAGAAGAAGAGGAGAAAGAAGAAGAGGAGAAAGAAGAGAAGGAAGAGAAAGAAGAAGAAGAGGAGGAGGAGCAGATGAAATCTTGGAATATAATGCAAAATGGAGATACGAGAAATAATAATGAATGGAGGGAAGATGGACACGAGAAGAGGATACAACGAAGGAAAACAATAAAAAGAAAAACTAGTTGGACCAGGAAGTGAGTATTTGCTTCCAGACCAATTTTTATCACAAATATTTACTGTAGGGGGAAAATATCAACTCTCTAACGATGCTATAACAAAAATAAATTATAAACTAATAGTATTTTAAGGGGAGAGTATAGTTTTGGTACATTACAGCGCCTTGATTCCTCCAAAGTATGCCAGAAAACACACCCAGATAAAGAACAATAATGATATCCTGTTGCCTGGAATAATTTGGAGGAATCGTAATCTCCAAAAATGTCATAACTATGGTATACCCTCTCCCTTTAAGACCGTATAACTCGGCCAAGACTGACTGGGTACCGTATCCCTCTTGATGTCGTGTGTGTATGCAGTCAAGAGCCATTCATGTTTCACCCTCATGTTTAAAATAAAGTTGAAGTTTATATATATAGCGCTATAATAATAACCACAAACTATTTTCACACCAGTTTACACCACTTCCACTATTCTCATACCATCATTATTTTCACTCTAGGTTAGGCTACACTACACTACAACCACCACTAGACTAGGCTATATATCCTTACACTAAATTATACCACTTCAGTACGGCTATTGCTATGCCAGATTACTATGTAGCCTCCTATCTTTTTCTTTTGGCTATCTTTACGTCAGATTATATATGTATGACTTAGTACCAAGTATTTTCAAAAGAGGTAGCCTACATTATTTTTTGAAACACACCGGTAGAAAAGACAAAAAATAAATAATAATATATAATAATAATAATAATAATAACAAAAATAATAATAATAACAATAACAATAATAATAATAATAATAATGATAATAATAATAATAGTTACAAGTGTATAGAATAGCCAGAATACAAAGAGGGTGAATGAAAAGATTAAAAAGAGAATAACAAAGTAAGAGTAAACTGGTGGAATGAAGCGAAAAAACCCAACAACGAACGAAAAGGTCAATGGGACAGAAAGATAGCGTAATGATATAGCCTAGCCTATACCCGGTAGCCCACCACTCACTAGCCTAATCGATAGAGACAACGGGTAGGCTAGGGAAGGACACGAGGAAGGGGAATATAACTGAAGAGAAAAATATAATGTATCGAATTAGGAAGGACACACACACACACACACACACACACACACACACACACACACACACACACACACACACACACACACACACACACACACACACACACACACACACACACACACACACACACTCTCACTCTCACTCTCTCTCTCTCTCTCTCTCTCTCTCTCTCTCTCTCTCTCTCTCTCTAAGGGGTGAAAGTTGAAGAGAAAATTACGGTAATGTCTCGGATTTTGGAAGTAAAATAAAAACATGGTCGGGAAGAAATGCAAATGAGAGAGAGAGAGAGAGAGAGAGAGAGAGAGAGAGAGAGAGAGAGAGAGAGAGAGAGAGAATAGCTAATTTGTGGCGTAGATAAAGTGGTTATAGTATATTAAGTGACATAAAACTAAGGAGTACACGAAATGCAGGAGAGGTTTTTAGGTTGTGGTCATTAATTTGGTCTGTATGTCTGTTTGTTTGTTATGGGTGTTATAGGGAGCATACGTAGTTCTCTAAGGGTTACAACAAAACATATCGTATCCTACATTGAGGTAGTACCGTATGTTTTCTTGTATAGTATGGAGAAATAGTATCTCTCCAATTTACCTCAAACCAAAATATTAATCCCGTGTTGTAAGGATAGAAAACATTACATCAAAAGAGGAAGCATGAGAGGAGGTAGATTAGAGTAAGGGGGAGAGAGTAAGGGATAAAGAGGTATAAAAAGAGGAGACTAGGCTAAAGGCAAATCAAGTAAAAACAAAGAAAAGGGGTAAAAGGGCATCAAGAGAAAACAAAAATAAAAGATAAAGAGAATTCAAAGAGACAGAGTAAGGGGCATCAAGGAGACAGACTAAGGGACAAAGGGGCATCAAGAGGAGACAGATTAAGAGGCCCTCCAAACACAACTAGGCTACTTGCCCTTCACTCCAGGATCCCACACTACTGGTACGGGACAAATCTGGGTTCATTGTTTACATTAATTTTCTACACCTATGGTTGGTTAGTTGGTTTCTTCTATTCCTTTAAAAATATAAATGACTTGCCACCTTTTTACAAATATATGGACATAAAAAAAGAGTAGAGAGTTCACCCTTCACATACTGAAACTTAACTCTTTACACAAACACACACACACACACACACACACACACACACACAACGGTCACCTCTTAATGCCTTCCGTTTTCTTGTTGGCTTTAGAATGGGCATAATATTCCCCCTCAACACCTAACATTCCCACACACACACACACACACAAACACCCTTGAGGTTTCCAAGCCTAAAAAAGAAGGAGGAGGAGGAGGATGAGGAGGAGGAGGAGGACGACGACGACGACGACTATAAGTGTATTATTGTCTGGGTGAAACAATTGCCCAGCGTGACGCCCGTAGTCAGTTGTATGATATAGGCCTACTACTGTACTGTCGGCAAGTTGCATATAACCGATTCCTTCCCACGATACAAACTTCTCTTATACGGTATAATAAATGTTGCTTTGTTGTGGTAGGCTACAGTTTGAAGGACTCGGAACCATGCACACAACTTAGCTTTCAAATCGTTGACTATTTATTTATTACTACCCTATATTATCTTGTAGCCTTACTCTGATGCATAGGCTACTAAGTGCGTTGATTCTTGCTAACAACAACACTGACGACTTTAGGTGCCCGTATCTAAGCAAGGCCTATGAACATCAACGCGACTAGGCTATACACAATCCAATAATAATTCGAGCGATGGGTCTGTCCTTCCGTCCGTACGTCTGTCCGTCTTCCTGTCCTTGAATGTCCGTCCGTCTGCCCGTCCTTGTATGTCTGTCTATCTGCGTTGTTTCTCGCACACTACCAAGGCGTTTGAGCTGATGACTGGAATGTCCTTTTCTCAGATTTCCGAATATTTCCCCTTCACTTAATTAATCTACAGAGGAGGATATTCAACTGGTCCTTCACTGTTGTTATGTACCGGGGTTTATCTTTCTTCTCCATCCTGTCTAAATGCAGTGACGGATGCGAGTCGATCGGGTAATTTAAGGAAATAGATAATAATATAATGTTGGTATTCAAATCTGGAGTACCTGATTCCTCCAAACCCTTCCAACCAACAAGACACCATGATATTTGTTTGATATCTGTCTGGTCCAGTTTTCTGTTATACTTTGGAGGAATCAAAGCGCTCTACCGTACCAAAAGTATATTATTCCCTTAATTAATACTGGTATGTTGCCCATGGAAATATGTCAAATTCTGTTTTCATTAATTTGACGCGACAAGGATGAAAGGTTTTGAGTACCGTACCGTATGTAGCCTAGTTATGTTGTTTCCACTCTCCAATAACAGATATGATATACCTTAGTGCTTACAGCTGTACCAATCATCCATACTGAATAATGTACACAGACTCCAAGCACTGTGTTGATTTGAACTCTTGAATATGTTATGTCCCACTTTAAAATGCTTCCATCAAAAAGAGTAGGCTAGACTAGACGCGGAACTACAGAGAACTGATCACAAGTTTATGGATACAGTTCTGATTTACAGTTTCCGTTTAAATTACACACACATACACACACACACACTAAAAAAAACTCGGTGAATATTGTTTGCTGAAAGACACTTCGGCAACTAATTAGTCTAAGTGCAATTTTATAATTCCTTAATATATATATAACGATGGATTTGATGAGAATAATTTCATGTAGCCTATCTGAAGTTGAGGAACGAAAATTTTGCGTTGCCCATGTTCCCCAAGCCTTCTCCTACACACAACCTATAGTTAACAACACTTCTTAAACCAACCTGTGGCAGACATCCTTAACTAGTATGGGTCTGCGGTTAACCACTTGTAGACGTGAGGTACGGTAAGGCCTTGTCCGCTCCCGTGCGGTCATTTCGTTTACCTTGACCACCGTAATATATTCAACACACTAATATTTATATGTGAATTTTACACGTAAGCGCAATTTTAACGCAACTAAGTTTTCTTTAGCACGCAAGACTCCTATTGTATGTAGCCTATGTGTGTGAGATATTTTTAAGCATTGATTTTAATTTGTTTACTTCCCTCTGTTGTCTTAAACTTCATCTCTAGATACTTTTTTTAATTATAATACTGTGTTCTCGGACGATTAGGTCAGTCATGGATAGCCTTAAATTTTAGAATCCTGAATTACTTGCAATTATCAGAGTACAAGGTAGTTAATTAACATCCACTTGCAGTTCTTAACAAACATAATATGCAAGGGTGTTGTAGGGAATGTGTACTGTTGTTTTTTAAGATAACTACTGATTACATATCGGTAATATCAAACTAGGATTTATCACACAGTTTAGGCTATGTTCATCTCAATTTTAATTAAGCTACCTGGTACTATGATAATACACTATTATTACTACTTGCTACTAAAGACATTTTAAAATGGCTAAACACTATGCGTCACTAGTATACAAGCTATAAAGATAAAGCAAAGACTAGCCTACCGCAGCTACAACCACAAGTCATTCAATCAACAAATACAGTATTTACTGGGAAGACAATACACAAACCTAGCTTATGAAAAACTATTTGGGAATATAGCCATGGGGACTGGTAAAAAACACGGATTTAGCTAAAATAACTATAAAAAATATATAGGCTATATGAGAACAGACAATTTTGTTTATATTTATATTAGGAAATGTATGTAACAACACAAACTTAGCAAAACTAGTGAAAAAAAAATATGAGTATAAGTAGGTAGTTATGTTTACATTTATATAGTGAAAATTATATTTGCGTTTCACTGCTCATGTTTGGTATAGGCTATTCATTCAATCAACAGACATTAAAGACAGTCACGTGAACAAGACCGGCGTATAGGGTATAATTATCCGGTGAGACTAACAGTGGGCGGGTGACCAATTAACAGTAACAGTGCAGTAGGAGAAGAAACTAACAGAGCGGACATCCGGTTAACAAGGATAGCGGACACGAGGTTAACCGAAAACGGACATAAATCTAACAGGCGTAGCGGACATCCGGCACAATTGGTATGAGGTTAAAAAGGTTGTTGTGGATAATACGCTTAAGGGGATAATACACTATTGGTACATTAGGGAGACTTGATTCCTCCAGAGTATACCAGGAAACAGGACCAGATTTATAAAGATAATGGTGCCCTGTTACTTGAAATAGTTTGGAAGAATCGGTTGCTACAGATTGTCCAACACTGTAATAGGCTACTACCTCCTTAACTCCAAGTGCAAGGCTTTTTTTTAGTAACAAATAGGTATAGCGAAAGTGAAGATAATACTGTAGGCTACTTACATTACATTTTGAGTGAATAACTGGTTAACAATTACCGCCAATATAATATATATATATATATATATATAACTGCAGTTTATTTTTCTACATCTAGATAACAAGCATAGATACCGGCAATGAAGTTAACTATTTTCCAAGATAGTAACGATCACAAATGTCCCTCTCATTCACGGATAAAAAATCAGCTAAGGTTTCAGGACTCAGGTGTTTGAAGATCTCACTCACAATGACTAAAACTAGCAAATTCCAAACAGCGATGATTTTTAAACCACCACGAAGTCCGACAACACCCACACAATAGAGAGCAACATTTGATAAACCCCTTAATAATAATATGCGTTACTTGTGCGCCAGAGTAAGTAAATAAGTAAGTAACCCAGCAGGTGTGTGTGTCCCTGTAAAGCTCTTCCTTACAGCGTCGCACAGTACAGTACAGAGGGCGGGCCGGCCTACCCAGTAAAGTCAGTCTCCAGGCGGCCTATATATAACTACCATCGATCGCAGTTGGTCCCGTATCAGCGCGGCCCGATAAGGACGCCCACCTCCACTTCCCTTATTTTGATTTACTGAGGAAGAAGCGGCAGATAAGGGGAAGTTAGTTGTATCTATATTTCACGAAAAAACCCATGTTATCCTGGGATATATATTTTTTTATACAACCAATACCTTCCACCCGACGCACAGAAATAAAATAAGTTTAAGTTAATATTACGTATCCGATATAAGATGTAATAACCTTACTCGAAACTATAATAGGAGTTAACATATATTTTTAATATACTTCAGCGATGATGTTGAATTATTAAGTGCTTTTGTAGGCCTACGCTACTTTGATTAACTCAAGTTCTTCAGGGATCATCGGTATCTTTGTAAATATACGTAACGTCCCGGCCATTCCTCGTATTTTACTGTATAGAAAAAATAATACAAAGCGAAATATCGAATATATACCTTATAATATGACAATAATGAAGTTAACATAAAGCAAAATAATGATACAATAATTTCAACACAGTGCTACATACATATATTTACTCTTGAGAGTTTTCCAGTAGGGTACTTAGCATGTGAAAAATGCAATGATTATAGCTATCAAGGTGAGTAACATGCGACGTATGAAACTATGGGATTGCATAGACTATAGTGGAACGTTAACATCCTGCTTTTCTCCCACAATTATGCAGTATATAGTTTGTGTGCTTGGGAACCCATTACTAGGCTATGAGGGTAAGCAGAGTGGTGGTGGTAGTGGAGAAGGCCGAGTGTAGTGGGCTGGGAGAGTCCTGGATGCCTAGGGTGGCGGTGGTCAAGGTCACATACACAGGTGGAATACTAGTAAGTGTTGGAAGGCCACAGACACCACTGCACTCCACATAACAATTATAACACACAGTACATGCTTACGTTACACGACAATGCATACATACGATTCATGCAAACACACCTAACTTGCAAGTGAATGATAGGGACTGTAACACCACACCAGACAGGTAGTACATTGGCTATAGCAGCAACATCACCCCATATACCCTACAATACTTTATTTAGTCCATTGAGTATACCTAAGGACACATACCAGAACACAAAACTATTAGAAAATTTATATCCACTAAAAGCAACTGATCTCCTACATATAACATTCCCTGTGTAGTATTTCCAATGTTTGTAAAGTGCCCGAACTATCATACATATATAAAACATACAACGGCATGACCTATTATTATTAGGCTTTAGACTCTAAAGCACACACACTCTCGAAACGTATATACGGTAATATAAAAGTTGAGGTTAATTTTTATATAACAAGTACCGTACGTACTGTTTACTCGACTTAGTAAAATAATCCAATTGTATAGATAAAAATTTACATTACAGTAAATCCACATTATGGTACAGGAACACCCACACGTATTGTACCCAACACTTGCAAACACGTTCTAATCACACGCATAGGCAATAATGTACATGCTTTGGGGGAAACACACACAAGGACTGGACTGACACATTATAATCGACCCCCACGATACACGAAAGCTCGCGACGCACACACAGAAGCCAGGACTAGCACAGCATGCACGTAAAAACACAGAATAATAATTACTTATGCTGTAGAATGAAGATTATGTCTTATAACCTACACACAAATTGCACAAAACCTAGTAATCATACAATCAATGATACGCTTATGATACTCTACCGGATAAGCATTTAAGTAACTCAGTACCCATCACCCTACATCCCACACCAGTTACCCTCACAAATAAATAAAAACAAATATAAAAATGCCAATAGGCTACCAGACGAATTTAAAGGTCGCGTTAATGGTTTAAAAGGCCATGATACCTGGCAATAAAACCAAAGGAAAATGCCTAAATCCCTGTTTAAGCTCACACACACACTAACACTACATCTTACGAGTTTTTACACCCTCTGTCATAAAACGGACCATTCACTTGGCAAAATTACGTAACAGGTGTGAAATATAAAAGAGAAGTCAGTAGTGTGACTGAAGGTATGATGATATTTCTTCACTGTCGTAACACCAACTTCCTTCCTACCTTCTGCACTGCAGGTGTGCACTTGCAAAACATATCTACACCTTTCCTCAAGATCGCAACACAAAACTCTTCCTTGCCGTCCTCTATTAAATATTTAAGAAACTTGATTATCAAAATGTAATATACAAGCCTAACATTTAAATGTCTTAAAATGCCGACTTCCCCCTAACCGCAGTTCTAGGAATGCAGAAAAGATTGTGATCAACTTGCATTTATCAGAACACAAGATAATTCGACACTCATGTATATTTTTAAGTAAGATAACGAAATATACCATCACACACACCACAACACTCAAATTGCCCAAATCAAGACCCACACAACACCGTAACACAATCAACAACATGTACCAATTTGTATTTCATTAGGCTTGCAACATTAACACCAAAAAATATCTTCGAGTTGCTTACCTGCTGTGGTTTGCCAGCTCAGTCCCCCGATGAACATTTTGCTGGAAGGGAAGAGAACGCAAAGAGACGTGAGATAATCAAATGGAATTATTGTAATATACATCGAACGCTTTATTCATTCATATTCTTTCATTTTTAGCTCATTTTAGGCTCATATTTATTTTAACAATGGCTGTGTCGCTTTTTTTTTTGCACATTTTCATATTTATTTTTTAAGGCACTTGGGAGGAAACTGGTGCTCCTCCTCATTAACTATTCCCGTTATTTATTCTTGTGATTATCATGCAGCCTGATGGTGAAGAACCGATCAATGCAATCACAGGGGAGCCTCACAATCACCACCGCGACTTTAATACAAAAATATTATACAGCATCTTCTTCTTTTGACTATTTATTTCATTTCCACCTTATTTAACTCCGCATTTCTCAGCATGTATTTATTTTCGCATTTATTAAGATTTCCCACAGCTGATGTGAGGGTAATATATATATATTTTTTGGCGTGAAGGCAATTTTGACGTGGGGGTAATTTTGGCGTTGATGGCGAACATACCCAGGATCGTTGGGTACTTCACTGGGCGAGCCGACGGGGTTCTCCACGGTAGCGGCGGCATCCATGATCATTGTTGCAAAAGTAGTGGGTTCAGCTACGTTATAACTACGCCACTAAGTTAAAACTAACTAAGAGAGGAGCGGTAACTTCTCTACGCGACCACACACAATACGGTACTACGGAACAACCCAGCACCGAATCTCCTTACGGGCCCACCGCCAGAGGGAAGGGAGGCGGGGCTTGTCGTAGATGCCAGTCTCCTCTAGTTTTTCATCTCCCTCTTAGTTTTTCCTAATATCGCAGACTTGTAAATCGACCCCTGCTTCTCCTCCGTGGCTCAGGTTTTCAGTATGCGCCTGAAATTCTAAGCCGATATTACACAAATGATCCTTTACGTGGTCTGTTCACTCCGACATTTCCCGAACTTGCCTAAATCTTTTCGGGGTGGGCGGATCAAGCAATGACTGAGATGAAATCGTGGCCCAGGATTGGTCAAGTGGCAGGACCATTTCATGACGTCACAAATCACTATCACAGATACCAGTGCACTCTAGGGATGGATTACCGAACTAAACCCGGCTAATGACTCCTCCGGGATTCTGCGGTCCTAGCTCATAATTACTCTCGAGTCGAAGGAAGTTTTCGATTTTATCGGTAATAATAAAGTCATTATAATTTTCCTTATACTTCACCATTCCACCCGCACGCACAAAACGGTGATACTGTACCAAATCACGGTGCCCCAAAAAGTAGGGCTGTGGTAATTGGTTATTAGTTCATGTGCCTGGAGGTGTTCAGTCACGCCGCCTAATATTTCTCCCCGCAGGCACCCTCCGCGCCATCTCTTGGCCACAAAACTAACTGGTGGTCCTCTCTTCACCTCCCTCCCGTTCCCTCCCCTTCCTTCCTTCCCTCTCCCACCTAACACCGTCTCTCTTACCTCTCGCTCGCTCTAGTCTGGTTGTTCGCAAGCCGTGCGTATTTTATTCTAGTTTCTGGAATAAAAGTGGAATGCCGCGACTCCACCGTTATTCTATATCCCAGTCATAAAGATGATAACGCCATTCCCACACACTAAGTAAAACTGTAGTAAACACGTCATATTATTAATGTCAAGAGATATAGTAGAGTTTAACATTCTTTTTTAGCTTTAAATTTCACTGTTAAATATATATATTGTGATATACAGGTTAGAGAGTACTATAGTTATCAAAGTAAAGTAGTTCTGTTATTATAGGCTATTTCTTTATATGTAGTCAACTAACAACCAAATGAAACAGAGGAAAGTAACACATGATTCCAGTACACTTACAGGTATACAGAGGTGAAGTAGGAACAGGATATCTATAATGTTTTCCCGGATGCTGCGTATATCGTGTTGATTATCCTTAGTACCTGACGTTGTACGTAGTACTGCATTTGATTATGGTCCAATAAGTAGTGTCAATATTATAAACCATCAAGTGTAGGTACCAATATAGTAGTAATACTAATTATTATTTTGACCCAATCACCATAACTACAACCTTATATATATATATATATATAACAAATTTGTAATCCATGGGCAGCCTGAGTTCCCACTCCACCAACACATACAAAAAAATAAATAAAAATACTTCGCTCAATCTAACCAGGGATCTTTTCATGACACACACATACACACACACACCACTTGCCACCATTCATTTTGGCCGCCTGGATTTGTGTCGATCAATGCTAATGTTGATGATGATGCAGAGAGGGAACATGACGCCACGAGGTATGTATGTGTGTGTGTGTGTGTGTGTGTGTGTATGCGTGCTGAACCTAATGTTAAAAGTTAAAGTTAAAGTCGTGTTTCATAATTACATTTGCATTTTAAAATAAAGTTAATATTTGAGTTAATATTATTAGCATTACACCACCATGACGAAACTAAACTATTCGTGCTGTGAAATAACATCCTATGGGTCGCACCTTTTCAGTTTCCACAAAGACAAACTGATTCTTCAAAGTATAATGAACAGACAGTAAATGTTAAAGTATTGTCTGTAATATAATACAGTTTACAACAAGTGGTTCATTATCCAAGGTATATAATTATATAGGAATCTCGACCCTGAAGTGACACCCCAAGTGAAATCTCGTCAGTGAGAATTCGTTTGGCTCCTTATGAGAACAGTCTTACATCTAGCCAGCAGATCCTTATGGGAACGCATTGGTTGTTGATACCAGGCTTCACTACACACACACACACACGCCTAAAATAGATAAACTGATGATTAACAAGTAATTAATTTATAACAAGGCCAAAGGCGACTGACAATGATTGTTATAGAAAAATATTTCGTGTAGTTGTAAGGTACTTCACTGAAATGTTAGTAATACTGTCATGCTTAACTTACAACTGTTTCAATGGATAAAAAGCTATCTATATGGATTATTATAACTTTATCTTTGTATATAGGTATAAATCAGAGGGAAGGCAAGGACACATACATACACAGTAGTAAGTGGGAGGGGATATACATTAACAGTAGTATAATTATAAGGTAAGTGGAAAGGGATACAAAAGGAGTAAAGGGTTATAGAAATACAAAGGGAGTAAATGAGGATAGGGGTACAAAGGGAGTAAGGAAATAAGGATACAAAGGGATACAAAGACAGCAAGGGGGTGAGCAATACAAAGAGAATAAGGGGTTGAATATACAAGGGTATTATAAGGGCGTTGGAATACATAATAAGAAGTGGGGACTGATGGGAAGGAGTGAATGAAAAGTATATGGATGGAGGCGGTAAGACGTGATAGGGAAGGGAGAGAGAGGGGGGTGGGGGAGGGAGGGATGGGGGGGAAGGAAGTGACAATGGTAACGAGAGAGAGAGAGAGAGAGAGAGAGAGAGAGAGTGTGTGTGTGTGGGGGAGGTGAGGGAGGATATGGGAAAAGAGAAAGACAGGGGAGGGAGGAGCAATGGGGGAGATGGAGTGTGGGGGGAGGAATGAAAGAGAATTAGAATGGGAGGGAGGGGGAGGAAAGAGGGTAGTAGAGACGAGGGAGAGAATGGGACGATTGATTGATTGATTGATTGATATTAGGTGCCGCAACAGAGAGATCATATAGAGTCATGGTCTAATGTACTGCAACCTGGTGAATAAAAGCGAGCTATTTGAGTTAATTTTATGAACCAAAATTGCACACCAACAGCTATAGTTTCGGATCATTTTTCGAAGCCATCTCATTGGAAGATGTTGCAGTACAGTCGGCGGCAAAAGTCCTGTCGCCTCGCTTGCTTCACCGAAGCACACGATGTTCATAGACTCGAGTTTATTAGGTGTAGAAAACATGCGTATTTCTCGAGTCCATGAACACTGCCTGTCTCGGTGAAGCAAGTTTGGCGACAGGACTTATGCCGCCGACTGTACATTAGACGATGACTTTACCATTAGAAGGTGATAGAGAGGTTAGACGGCAAACTGGAAGGAAATAGAAAGAAAAGAGGGACAGTTGAAAAGATGAAAGGGAGGCTTGGGCCGAAGGGGTGACAAAACCCTTAAAGTATTACCCATATCATTACAGTCAATAGCCCCCTATGGGGTGGGGGGAGAGGGAGGCGAGAGGGATGAAGAGAGGAGGGAGGGAGGGAGGGTTGTAGAGAGCAAGGAGGGTAATAGGAGAGAGGAGGGAGGGTAATATAGGAGAGAAGAGGTAGCAGTGTAGGAGGGTGTGTGTATTGTGGGAGGGTAGTATGGGAGAGGAGGGAGGGTAGTAGAGAGAGGAGGGAGGGTAGTAGAGAGAGGAGGTAGAGTAATAGAAGAGAGGAGGGAGTGTGTACGAGAGAGGAGGTAGTAGTAGTGGAGGGAGGGTAGTAGTGGAGAGGAGGGTGTGTGTACGAGAGAGGAGGCATAGTAGTAGAGGGAGGGAGGGTGTGTGTATTGTAGGAGGGGAGGGGGTGTATTGTAGGAGGAGGGGGCGTCATCACTCCTGCCATCCTTCTGTCATGTCAGGTAATTTCAAGGAAGGGTGGAGAGAGATGGTGAGGGATAGACTGAAGTGAGGAATGAATAAACCAGACAGACAGACAGACACATGGAGAGGGAGAAGAGGAATGGAGAGAAGAAAGAGGAGATGGTGGTGGAGGATTGGGAATAGCCGTAAATAAGGAAGACGAATAATAAGGGATTGAAGGAGATAAAGGAATGAATCAAGAGAGATGGAGATGGATGAAGATAGGAAGAGAATGGTGTAAGTGAGAAATGCATGGAGGGGAATCGATAGAAATTGGATCACAGGAGAGAGAGAGAGAGAGAGAGAGAGAGAGAGAGAGAGAGAGAGAGAGAGAGAGAGAGAGAGAGAGAGAGAGTCAACAGCAAACCCTATCCCACTACTCCCTCCCCTCTCCTCCTCCTTCTCATATCGCCACGTGCCAAATCACTTCGCACAACAAATCGCCATTGGCAAATTAGCTCTGCCATCGCAAATCCTGCAGCCACCTACCCACGGTGACATGTAGGGAGGAGGGAGGGAGGGTTGGTGGGTTAGTGGTTTGGTCAAGTCAGAGTGGAAGAGAAGGGAAGGGAAGGGAAGGGAAGGGAAGGGAAGGGAAGGGAAGAGAAGGGAAGGGAAGGGAAGAGAAGGGAAGGGAAGGGGTACTATGTCTTCTGCATGCCAACCCTCTATTTATAATCGTCTATAGTACAGTCGGCCTCAGGAATTTGTATACACCCATGTGACATCAAGGGTTCGTAATACATAAAAATATTACTACTGTACATAAATTTCCTAACACCAAGTTTTTTGTGTGTTTTTCTATACCTCAACCTCGGGACTGTAGGTTGTAAGTAGCCATGACATTTGCGAGGTCCCAAGTTGATTTAAGTGTCGTTCTAGATGAGACAATGGAGCTTCATGATGATGTTTGGTAGGTTTTCTCATGTTCCACCAGATGACGATACTTTATTTATACACGTCACTGTTATTTAGATAATACTTGAATTAGTCAGAACAACAATCCTTTCAGTATGAGTAAAATAAAGACCTCCTTTTAACCAATACTCTCTGTTTATGAATTTCTGAAGCCGACTGTACATTATTGTTGGTCACTAGTACAGTTGGCTCCACTCCTGCGTTTCTACCCTGGCGTTGCAAATGTTGAGCCAGTCAGAAATTCGAACCCCGATCCACAAGTTTAAAAATTCGAAACAATCATATCCACAAAGTGAAAGATATGAATGTTTCGAATATATATTTCAGTTTAGCCTAATATGGAAAATCAAATATTGAACCATAATGTGATAAGACGTTCATAGGAAGTTGAGTACGTTTTATATTATATCAAATTGAGTACCTTTTTTATGACATCAAACCTACACCCAGTAAAATATTATCTGTTCGACGTTACAAATGAGTAGTCCCTAGTCCTTCCCATATTTCTGTACATCAAAGTTAACCAAGAACAACGACGACAGCAAGAAAATGATCGCCTCACTGATTGAATGTGTGACAATTAGAGTAGTAGGAATGACAAATTGGTGGTATAGTCAGATTATATAAATGTATAGGCATATATGATTCTTTTTACCTACATTGGCTAAGCTGAGACTCAAGGCTAAATCAGAATATAATATGTATGTATGTTAACCTTATAACTGTACATGAAGGGGGAAAGTGTGTGGCTCTTCCAGACAGGATTAGGATATTTCTTAGAAGAATAGGGTATTTCTAAAACTATAATGAATATGAAAGAAGAGAGATGTGGTAACCTGGGAACAAATGGATGGTAGAGAGAGAGAGAGAGAGAGAGAGAGAGAGAGAGAGAGAGAGAGAGAGAGAGAGAGAGAGAGATAGTATTAATGGGGCATTTCTGTGTATTTCTAAAGTGGGAATTATTTGGGTACAAAAGGGTGGGGGTGGGGGTTCGGGTGAGGGGGGTATATATATCACAGACGCTGACTGGCTGCCTCCCGGGACATGGAATTAACCAAAGTACTCCTTCCTGGGCACGGACAGATTAGGTGAACTTAATTATCTAGTTAGTAAGATTCAATGCTATCAGGAAGGCGAGGGACATTAAGGGTGATAATCAGTCGGGATTGACCTGCATGGGGACGGCTGATTCTCAAACCCTATAATCATGACCTTCAAGGCTCTGATATCATTTTAGTTAATAATTGTGTTGTGTTGTTGTGTTGTGTCGTTGTGTTGTTGTTGTGTCGTTGTGTTGTGTTGTGTCGTTGTTGTGCTGTGTTGTTGTGTTGTGTTATGTTGTTGTGTTGTGTTGTGTTATGTTGTTGTGTTGTGTTGTGTTATGTTGTTGTGTTGTGTTGTGTTGTTGTGTCGAAAATAATGGTGGCTTGTTGCTTGGAATAGTTCAGAGTAATCAATGGCTCCAGATTTACCAACACTGTAATACGCCCTAAATTAAGCTCCCTTTACTACACAATAATACGATACAATGACAATAATATAGGAATAGTAATCATTAACCTAAAACACAAGTATCAAAAGACTGTGAATAAGTTGCGATAATATACTGAAAAAAAAAAAAAAATGATAATAAACTGAGACCAACTTGGAGCCAAAACAAACCTGCAGTTCTGGCTGGTTGATGGGTGGACAGAAAATGGAAAATGCTGCAAAATGACAGAAACAACAGCCAGCCACGGAGGCAGACGAATATATAGGTGTGTAGTTCCAAATTTATCCGTCATGAATTACCGCCATATACCAGACAGACCCCCCTTTACCATTACTCATACGGACAATCCCTATACTTTGTTCACTATGATTATCGATAGTACTCACAAATCTATCGTCAGTTTGGCGTATATACCCGGTGTGGGCCTTGTTTTATTTATGGGGGCAAGATGGCAAAGGAAAAAAATGATGTGACATTTTTTCTGTAGAATGTGAAAAAAACTAACAAAAACAAACATTACCTGTGTATATTCGTTAGTGATTTGTTTTGTGTAGTACAATTTATATTTTAGAGGAGTCTGCATCTGCCAATTTGCCCTTACGAGGTTAAAAGGTAACTAAACCATAAACAGTATCGTATAGTCATGGTAAAAAATCTCTGCATCTGATGAAAGAAAGTTAGCCATTTGAGTGAATCTTTTGACCCAGTATTACAGACACCAACAGCCAGGGAAGTATAAATTCCTGAGGTCGACTGTACATCTCTCAAGTCTCTTCATGAAAGGTAGATTAAATCACCTCGAGCTTGGCCATCTAACTATCTATAGCTATTATAGTGTTACGTGGGTTGCAGATGGACGCTACCGATCTCCACCCTACAAACACGACTCAGACGACTAGGCATTATTTTTTGACCAGTTGACTCGTTGGTTTGTGGTAAGCAATACCAACCAACCACTGCACCAACACTGTAATCTTACCTGAATGACTGACCACCAGAAAAAGAAGGAAGGATTAATGACTTCACAAGCAGAACCATATCCTACATGGAAGAAGTTAAACTTGTATGAATAATAATGAATGAGACAAACACCTGGATGAATAATACTAACAACTGGATAAATAATAATGAATAATATTAATACCTGGATGAATAATAATGAATGAGACAAACACCTGCATAAATAATAATGAATAATACTAACACATGGATAAATAATAAAAAATAAAACTAATACCAGGATGAATAATAATGAATAATATTAACACCTGAATAAATATCATTGAATAAAACTAACCCCTTCATGAATAATATATACGTCTCAATCATGGGAAAATTAGAAGGTATATACTACTAATTCCTCCAAACTATCCATCCCATCCAGGAAACAAAATCACTACAACGTTACTTACTATAACAGGGGGATCTGTTTCGTGACACAGTTTGCATGGAGGATTCAGTAGCCCTCCAATTCACCCCCCCCCCAAAAAAAAAAAAAAAAAAAAAAATAATAGTTTCTCCTCCTCTCCTTAAGGTGGTAGGTAATTCTTTTTTGTTACATTGGAGTGCCTTCATTCCTCCAAAGTATGCTATACGAAACAGGACCAGAAGAGCAAAAATAATAAGTGTTCTGTTGCTTGGAATAGTTTGGAGGATTTAGTTGCTCCAGATTTACTAAGACAAAACTTCCCCCTTAAGGAACTCCGTGGCTGGCAGGACTAACCAGAAGTAAAGCCTGAGGGAATGACACTCTTATCACTGATCTTATCCAGACTGCGGCAGATTGCACTCAGAGCTGGCAGTTAGTTGCACACGGCCGACCCACACAGTAAAGAGATGATGCATATTATATTATTTGTATGAAAAGAGAGATTCCTGAAGCCTCAAGTTAGTGAAAATATGAGGCAGAGTTCTTACACAGAGATTGTTGATGCATATTGAGTTCTTGTCTGTACAGTATAATATATATATATGTAATTATTAGTTTTGTACTCAAATGGTCTCTTTACATTCCCCTTTTGTGTTTTTCCTTACTCAAATTCTGTTTCTATGCCTATTATTAATAGTATGGGCAGGAATGGTGTAGTAGTAACTAACTAACTAACTAACTAACTAACTAACTAACTAACTAACTAACTAACTAAATAAATAAATAAATAAATAACTAGCTAAGTAACTAACTAACTAACCTCACACACACACACACACACACACACACACTTACGATAACAATCATTACAAACACACTGGATTGGCCTGGATGAGATTCAAGTAATCTAATGTGTTTGACCTGCATGCTCGCGTTGGTTGTTTATCATTGTGTTCACTGTAATTGTGTTTATACTGCCTGATTCTTTCACCATTACCAGTATCGTTGTGTTTACTGTGCTTCGCTGCCAAGTAGGGTATGTTCGTAATGCCGCCTTGTTCTTCTTTCACTATTAACAGTATCATACGTTAGAGGGTACTAGTGCCATCTATGAGTTACTATACAGTATACTTGTCTACATAATTCTCTGCATCTTCTTCCTTCATTCCTCTTCTCATCCTCCACAACTTCCTCTCTGCACCTTTATTCTTTGCCTTCCTCTCGATCTTAATAACTCTTTCCTCCACTAATATTTTCCACAGGTCTTCTAACGTTGTACCCTTCTCTCCTTCTCAGTACTTCATTAATACACTCCTCAAAATCCACCTCAGCTCCTCAATCCTCACCTTTTTTATTCTATACTCACTACCTCACTCCACCGAATTCACCTCATCACCTCCTTCGTCACCTTCTTTCCTCTATACTCACTACCTCATTAATGCACTCCTCAAAATCCACCTCATCTCCTCAATCCTCACCTTCTTTCCTCTATACTCACTACCTCACTCCACTGAATACACCTTAGCTCTTCCCTCAGTGTCCCACCTCAACATTTTCATCTCATTTCGTTTCATTCCAGCTCTCTCTCTCTCTCTCTCTCTCTCTCTCTCTCTCTCTCTCTCTCTCTCTCTCTCTCTCTCTCTCCTTCCTTAATGCCCAAGTCACCGCCCCATATATCACCACTGGCCTCACCACAGTCTTATAAATCTTCGCCTTCGGTCTTCTCGGCATATTTCTATCGCATTTATACCATACCGCATCTGTGACTTCTCGCGACTTTATCATCCATTCTTCCTGACTTCTCCTTCTCTCATTCCTATATAGCGTCGATCCCGAAGTACCTAAAATTATCTATACTTTCTTAATTTAATCTTCTCCCGTCACACCTCTGATTTGTATACGACCTCTCTCTCTCTCTCTCTCTCTCTCTCTCTCTCTCTCTCTCTCTCTCTCTCTCTCTCTCTCTCTCTTGTTGATAATAATAACTGACGACTTTTGAGCATCAAGTTTCAGGCCTCTACAATACAAGTGTGAACCTATTAAAGGGAAAAGGAGTAACAAGGTCGGTCAACAATGCAGGACTGGTTAGTGACTTTTCTTCCTCCCTCATTCATTTGATAAAGGAACCAAACTCCAATGTCTGTCTGTCTGTCTGTCTGTCTGTCTGTCTGTCTGTCTGTCTGTACTGGCAACGTTACTTGTGTAGTGCTAATTACATCATACTTTTATATAGTTGTTAATTAACATGATAAAGCAAGATTGTCATAGTAATTATAATATCGAGGATATAAACAACAACATTAATAGTACTATCCCTATTTATCCAGCCCCCATGGAGAGACATGAACATAATATCCATTTTTTCGTGCCTCGCTTTGTTTACAACCGTTAATCTTAACGATCCATCCATCATAAGCTGTCGTGCAAAAATAACATTATTATACGAGAAAATAGTTTCAATATTGCCTTTGCGTGGAAAGTAAGATATATATGTTTTCCTAGTGATAAATTACTGCTATAAAATAAATCCGTACCATATAGACTATTCATAGGTAATTACATTTTGACTATGCTGAACAATCTTGTAGAGAGATAGAGTTGCCAGGTGAAGGGTATTCATTCAAGCCAATGGGTCTACAGTAGTCTGGGATATATACGAAAAGCTGACGATTCTGGTTTTTGGGTAAAATCTTTAGTTTAATATAACGTTGAAAACACATTAATAGCAGAACCACAGACGATGAGAATAATTATTATCGAGGATTTTCTCTCACTCTCTCTCTCCCTATCCCCCCCTTCTGTGTGTGTGTGTGTGTGTGTGTATTTATTTATGTGTGTGTGTATCTATTTATATAAAGGTCAAGGGAATGCTAGGAGAAATTGTAGGTGCTGTCTGTTTGTGAATATGTGTGT
>JAWZYT010006944.1:0-38943 GCA_034508575.1 Petrolisthes manimaculis | reverse complement strand
GTACAGGTAGCGTTGATTAACCATAACCTCCTCCCGGAACACCATAAACATGTTACCTCTCTCTCTCTCTCTCTCTCTCTCTCTCTCTCTCTCTCTCTCTCTCTCTCTCTCTCTCTCTCTCTCAGACCAGTTTGGATCGTAATGTTCGTTTGGTCTGTAAATGTAACTGTATGTATGTATTTCTTTCTGTGTCTCATTCACATTGTACTACTCTTAGGCTATACATTATCTTACAAAAAATACATATATTAGCATTTTTATTTTTCTCATTCTTGTTTTAAGGACTCCAAATAACACACACACATACACACACACATTCAGAGAGATAGATAGATAGATAGATAGATAGATAGATAGATAGATAGATAGATAGATAGAGAGAGAGAGAGAGAGAGAGAGAGAGAGAGAGAGAGAGAGAGAGAGAGAGAGAGAGAGAGAGAAGGGTGGAGGTGAACCCCTGTCACACTAATGACACGTGTGATCAATGTTACTTCCTTTTCACTTCATATTGTTGGTAATTAACTCCACTGCTGCTCAGAGTACACGGTCATGAGGCGTATCACACGTCACTCACACACACACACACACACACACACACACACACACACACACACACACACACACACACACACACACACACACACACACACACGGAGGGAAAACCTACATATTCACACGCCCACAGGGAATGAAAGCTTACACATTCATCCGCACACAAGGAAGAAAGCTTTTACTGTTATACATTTACACGCACACACACAGAAAGCTTACATAGGCTATTCACATGCATAGCCTACATGGAACAAACTTACACATTTACACATTCACAGGAAATGAAGTTTACACATTCACAGGCACACACGGAACGAAACTTATATATTTATACACACACATGGAAGGAAGCTTACATATTCACATACATACATGTAAGAAAGATTACGCATCCCCACAGACACATGGAAAAAAGCTTACTCATTCACACACACACGGCTACAACACCAAGAGGAAAGTTCGCACATTCACATGTATAACGGGAGAGTTATATTCGTATTTACAGGTTTACACGACAGAGAAACGCATAAGTAAATCACAAGTACACAGACGATATAATTAGCTATATAACTCTTGGACGTTTATAAGCATTTGGTGTTGGTTGGAAAAAAATACAATAGTCACTTGTCAGCCATTCTTGGAAGGTTTACACATACACTATTTTTAAAGAGCAAATATCCTACACATGCATACCCACAACGACGAGGAAAATTATTTAAGCACATAAACTCATCTTAACGAATTCACCGCAATACTACAAACAAAGACACAGGTTGACAGATAAGCAAGCAGGTGAACGAACACATAAAAGCAACCTTCACGCAGTGTGCACAAACAATGTACACGCAAATTTGTAACAACGCACACAACAACAACATGCATCACACTCAGTAACAATAGCAGATTCATTACATCATGTTGGAGTCCGCACTAACGTTACACCAACCTCACAATGTCGAGAGATAACGCTGGATTTATAGTCACACAAATTAACTCTAATGGGTGACAGCACGGTTCATGCCACTGACGGCAGGCACAACTATTAAACGTGGAGTGAATTATGAAATATAAAAAAAGGATTCATTACTCATAATTGTTATTTGGCGTGAGAGAGTGAGCACACACCCTCCTCCCAGCAACCCCCCTTTCCTCCCTCGCCGATCCTCCCTCCCTCCCCCCCTCTCCCAGATTCTCCCTCTCTCCCTCTCCTAGCCACCTCCCTCCCTCCCTCTCCCAGCATCCTCTCTCCTCCACCCCCCAGCATCCTCCCAGACACAACTAACCTTTAATTCTCACTATTACATCCTCATCCCATTATCCATTATGTTTCCACACTTTTCATTATCTAATAAATTAATGTTTTCAAACTAATTGTCGGAAAGACAAATTTCAATCTACCATAGTAAGAATACAACGATAGAATTTTGTACATGACAATTTGTATCTCATCTTCTCAGAACAAAACTTCAAACAATACCATTCGGCCATCAAGAAGAGTAGAAGTTCAAAACACACACATTTCCACACTGAGGCTACACCAGCATTCTCCCAATACCTATAGTTCCTACCTATCTATAATGGGGTTATTTTTTCTTCTCTCCTAGCATCCTTCATTTCTCTCTGTAGTCTCATTTTCCTCCCGTTTCTCTCTCTACTCCTTCTCCTTGCCCAGTAATGTAAAGTCACTAGCACACACACACACAAACACACACGAATCAATTAAATGCCTCTGCGAACACCTATCCAGTCTACTTACTACATGGAGCTCCACCCTCCTCCAATTATCCATTCCTACTCCTCCCTGTCCTTACGGTGTTCATAAATCTATTAGCCACTTCATCCATCCAGAGCTCCTTACACAGCCTAGCCTTTGTACCCTCTTCCAGCCTCTTCCATGTGCTCTCTCTGTCTCTCTCTCTCTCTCTCTCTCTCTCTCTCTCTCTCTCTCTCTCTCTCTCTCTCTCTCTCTCTCTCTCTCTCTCTCTCCCTCGCAACTTGCTATGACATAAACAAAATATATACAATAATAATTCCCGGGTTACTGTTCACCCACGTGTGACGAGGAGAGGGAGCCATTTAACTCTCTGCTTCCATGGTTCACTCACTCCCTCTCGTGCTTCATATTATATTGGGTTTGTTTAAATTCTAGGGTGTCGGGGTATTTATCATTATTATTATTTTTTTTTTTTATTATATATTTTTTTTTTATTATTATTATTATTATTATTATTATTATTATTATTATTATTATTATTATTATTATTATTATTATTACATATACATATACATAATACAATACTCATGATACATATACATAAATTCCTCAGTCATAATTCTTGAGTCATTACCGTTTAGTTATGCTTTATTTATATATATTCAAGGTACCATTATATCGTGTTCGTCACAGGGAACAACAATTATAATTATTATTCGTCCCCGAAGGGTCCCGCATCCCGAGTGACGAGCCTGGGTAGGTAAGGTAGGTATAGGGAGCAAGTAACCATCGGAGCGCATCGTCACTTTAAATCATCAGATAAATTGAATCGTCCTCATAAATCCCATGTCCACCTTTGCGTATCATCCACCTTGATTTATGGAGGCTGGAGTTGCCTTGCTGCTGTGGGTATCATCTCTACTGCTGATTTATGGACCACAACACAACACTTGGGGGACTTTTTGCTGCCATTATTGTGGAATGCCCTTCCTTCATATATATATATATATATATATATATATATATATATATATATATATATATATATATATATATATATATATATATATATATATATATATATATATATGATTTTTGGGGGGGGCATCGTCAATTTGGTTATGATTAGTTTTTCGTGTGTGGTCGTTTACCTGTTGATGTAAAAAAATGTGAGTGAGTTAGTTTAATAAAGATATATAAATGAGTTATGTTGATGGAGATATATATGTTATATAATTATACATTTGATAGGTAGACAGATAGAGAATTAAATATATAATGTTAAAAAATGTGAGGTGTAAGACAGCTAATTAGGCAGACTGATAACAAGAGACAATGATAAATGGAGAGAGAGAGAGAGAGAGAGAGAGAGAGAGAGAGAGAGAGAGAGAGAGAGAGAGAGAGAGAAGTGAGAGAGAGAGAGAGAGAGAGAGACTGCCACCACTCCATGCCACTTTATATGCTCATCTACTCTGACTCTCGTACCATATTACAGTCAACATCAAGAGTCCTGCTGTCGTCCCTCCCATTTCATCAACATCCCATTTCATCAACGTCCTCACTCATCAACTCCATCTTACTCTCCTCCTGTCATGTCCTGGTTTAGTTTATGGTAACAAGACTATTACGTTTACTCGGTACTCTCTTTCCAGTCTATACCATTTTACTTCATGTTCCTATATATTCCCTTACCTTTTACTCGGTACTCTCTTTCCAGTCTTTACCATTTTACTTTATACAGTATATTCCATTTCATTCCTCCCCTACTTTCTTTTACCCTTGTATCAATCTCAACGACACCTATTTTCCCATCCTCTGTATCCATCCATCTATCTATCTATCCATCCATCCACCTCTCTCACTTTGATCTCCTCCAATATAGACATACAATCTATTCTAACCATAGCTCCTAATTGTCCCTCCCTTCCACCCCTCTATCTATCGCTTTTCCTCGCCCCTACAATCCCTCTGTCCCCTTACCCACCCTTTACATTTCCTGCACCATTTTTCCACCCCTTACGTTCCCTACACCCTTTTGCCTCTTTTCCCATCCACTAACACCACTTTTCCCACCCTTTACATTTCCTCCACACCTCTACCACCTTTCCCACTCCTTAAATTCCCCTCCACCCTTCTATATCTCTTTTTACCACCCCCTACACCATTTTTCCCACCCCTACATCCATTTCCACCCCTCTACCACCTTTCCACCCTTTAAAATCCCTCCACCCCTCTATACCTCTTTTCCCACCCCCTGTACACCACCTCTCTCGACCCCTACATCCATCTCCACCCCTCCACCTCCCTGCCCTGCCCTCTTTGTGCATCCATCTCCTCCCCTACTTTTTAATCTTTTTGTCTGTGAGCGAGTGTACCCCAGTGTGGCCTTTGTGTGTTGGGGAGAGGTCAGCCCTTCACTCACCCCGTCCGTCACCCTCCCCCATGTACACTCAATCGCCGCTGGGTAACGAACCGTAACTCCGGGTAATGAAGGGACGGCCATTAACAGTGTGTATAGTCAGCCAACCAGCCAACCAGCCAGCCAGCTAACCAGCCAGTCAAACAGCCAGCCAACTAACCAGCCATCCAGTCAGCAAGCCAACCAGCCAGCCAACTAGCTAACTAACCAGCCAACCAACTAGTCAACCAGCCAGCCAACCAGCCAACCAACAAACCAGCCACCCAGCCACCCAGTAAGCCAACCAGCCAGTCAGTATTCTCCTGCACCAGTGACGCACATAGAAGGAAGTGCTTTGTCTATCGGGGCTTGGATTCTGCAGAAGGAAATTATAAAATGTTGTCCCTGAATAATTATGAGGCTGTAAATTCCTCTAAAATACTTGACGAAACAAACCACCTGGAATATTAATGAAATTCTTTATTTCTTACCACCACTGGTTGGAGGAAGTAGGAAATTAGTAGTGTGTAATAATTAACCAACAATTCTCTCACAAATACAAGAGAACATCAATCATTGTGTCATGAGGTAAAATTTTATATTGGCTTTAGTCCTTAATTGTTATATGTTTAATGCAGGATCATTTGACTAAATACCGAAAAAATCTGACGAACATTTTAGGTATCTAGATCAATTCACACCAACTCTCTAGAAACGTTTCGTGTTCAATCTTAATTAACTTATTTTTTACATACAGGTTACATCTTTTTCACTATAACCTACAGTAACAGTATTTCTGGCCACAATTAATTTTACTAGTGAGTTAACTACGTGTTTATTTCTCGACATCGAATGGTTAAGGTTGACTCGTTACATCCCCTGCTCATCACCTCTCCCCCCTACCCAAAAAAAAAAAAAAAAAAAAAAAAAAAATAGTCACTATAGTAATCCTTCGAATCTGTGGTCTATATAACACACAGTAAAGTTACGGCAACCTCGTCAGGAATCGAAATCTGGATTAACTGAATCCTCCAAACTATTCCAAGCAACAGAACACTATTATTTTTACTCTTCTGGTCCTGTTTCCTAGCATACTTTGAAGGAATCAAGGCACTCCAGTGTAACAAAAAAGAGTCACCACCTTAAAGATTATAATTATATACGTACGACTTTAAAGTTTCCTTGTGACAAGTAAAATTATTGCCGAGCCTTAACTAAAGTAAATCAAATATGTAGAATGAACATGCATTGAGGGCTGATTAAAATTACCTCAAGAATGTGACAGCAAGATTAATATCAAATTATGAGAAAGTACAGTTACGATCAAAGGAAGGTGACCCATGTGAGGCAATCATATACAGAACCAATTAACATTACACACAAAAAATCAACAACTTTAGTTTCGCATAATATTTCCAGGATATTTCACTCGATGATATTGCAGGAACTATAGGGCGTGACTGTACACCTATACCACATAAAGGCTATCATCCTACCCACATCATCCTGTGTCATGAATACCGCTTACGTATAGGCGTCGGTTATAACGGACAAGATGGGAGTTTGGAGTACTTCCTTCCTCTCTTCCTATTTTTCACTCTTCCTTCCTCCACTTCCGCCGCTCACACTTCCTTTCTATACCCTCTCTCTTCCATTTCCTCTCTTCCTTCCTATACCTATACCCTCTCTCTTCCATTTCCTCTCTTCCTTCCTATACCTATACCCTCTCTCTTCCATTTCCTCTCTTCCTTCCTATACCTTCTTTCCTCCACTTTATCTCTTCCTTCCTATACCCACTCTTTTCTACTTCCACTCTTCCTTCCTTCCTATACCCCGTCTCCTCCACTTCCTCTCTATACCCTTCTCTCCTCTACTTCCACTCTTCCTTCCTTACTATACCCCGTCTCCTCCACTTCCTCTCTATACCCTTCTCTCCTCTACTTCCACTCTTCCTTCCTTACTATACCCCGTCTCCTCCACTTCCTCTCTATACCCTTCTCTCCTCTACTTCCACTCTTCCTTCCTTACTATACCCCGTCTCCTCCACTTCCTCTCTATACCCTTCTCTCCTCTACTTCCACTCTTCCTTCCTTACTATACCCCGTCTCCTCCACTTCCTCTCTATACCCTTCTCTCCTCTACTTCCTCTCTTCCTTCCTACATTTCCACTCTTCCTTCCTTCCTATACCCTTCTCTCCTCTACTTCCTATCCTCCTACATTTCCCTCATTCTTCCTATACCTTCTCTCCTCCAATTCCTCTCTTCCTTCCTACATTTCCACTCTTACTTCCTCCCTATACCCTTCTCTCCTCTACTTCCTCTCTTCCTTCCTACATTTCCACTCTTCCTTCCTCCCTATACCCTTCTCTCCTCTACTTCCTCTCTTCCTTCCTACATTTCCACTCTTCCTTCCTCCCTATACCCTTCTCTCCTCTACTTCCTCTCTTCCTTCCTACATTTCCACTCTTCCTTCCTCCCTATACCCTTCTCTCCTCCAATTCCTCTCTTCCTTCCTTCCTATACCCTTCTCTCCTCTACTTCCGCCGCTCCCACACACTTCCTTCTTCCGGTTCTCCCACCTTTGTCGTGCTTCTGCCTGTTGTGTGTTGTCCTTCCCACCAATATCACTTCCTTCCCTTACTATATACTCTTTCTCACCTGCTCCACTTTTACAACAACACCTGTGCTACAACTGGTTTGTCTCTGCCCTCTATCCGGCTTCTCATCCCTCCCTCCAACCCTTCCTCTAAAAACTTGTATTATTTTTCCTTTCCCTTCCTTTTGTCTCCCCTCACTTATTAATTATCATTCTCATTCTCTCTCTCTCTCTCTCTCTCTCTCTCTCTCTCTCTCTCTCTCTCTCTCTCTCTCTCTCTCTCTCTCTCTCTCTCTCTCTCTCTCTCTCTCTCTCTCTCTCTCTCTTATTTTGCATTGTTTATATCCTTTATTCCTTCCTTTTGCTTCAATCTTTCCTTTCTGTCTCTACTTTCTATCCGTCTATCCCATTTTTTCTCTCTCTCTCATTCTCCATTTTATCTTCCCTTTCTTTCATCTCCCCTCATTCACAACTCCTCTCTCCTTCCCCCCCAACCCCCCCCCCCCCCCTCCTCCCAGCATCCTCCTGCTTGATAGCTTCTCGTATCTTTTCCACTCCCTCCCCTCCCCTCCACCTGCACTCCCTCCTCCCATTCATTATTTCATTCATTCATTCTTTTTGCTACACCTGTTCTCTACCTCTCACCTGCTGTTCCTCCAGTTGTTCTCTCCAACTATCACACCTGCTCTCTCTCTCTCTCTCTCTCTCTCTCTCTCTCTCTCTCTCTCTCTCTCTCTCTCTCTCTCTCTCTCTCTCTTCGTTCTTTTCATTTATGTCACCTGTATATACTAATGTGATTTTACATAATTCCGAATAATTTAAGTCAGGTCAGTATAGATAGGAATGTAAAAAAAAAAGAAACTAAAAAACTTGAGAGATAGTAAAATGATGAAGCTCTATAAGTGACGGTGAAAGTACAATGAAATGCACAAAATGAAGATGACAGTGATAGTGCAATGGCGGGTGGGATGGGGTTGGGTTGGGTGTGGTGTGGTGTGGTAGTGTGAGGTGGGGAAGCAGACACCCCACCACATAACATTCCCCACTCTCTCTCTCCTTCCCATCCACCCCACACTACAACGGGGCATGAGGTTCGTCACACATAGTCTTCGTAATATTATAAATGTGATTGACAGAGGAAGTGAGTGGTGGTGGTGACGATACACACACACACACACACACACACAGGAAGTTGCGTCTAGCAGGGGGTCGGGTTGGGTAGAGTTAGGGAAGGGTAAGGGTAGGGTAAGGTTAGGGATAGGGAGAAGAAAGGGAGGGAGGGGAGGGGAATGGAGGGTAAAGGAGGGGAAGGAAGGAAAGGGTTGGGTTAGGTTAGGGATAGGGAGAAGGAAGGGAGGGGAGGGGAATGGAGGGTAAAGTGAGGGGAAGGAAGGAAAGGGTTGTGCGAGGGATAGGGAGAAAAAGGAAGGGAGGGGAGGGGAATGGAGGGTAAAGGAGGGGAAGGAAGGAAAGGGTTGTACGAGGGAGTTATATATAGTACAGGATTTACACACATATGGACGACACAGACAAAACATCTTACAGTGCAAATGAGATGGAGTGACGTAAATGGGTGATTCATAAGGGTGTCATACTACATACTTTCACTTTTGTCTGAAGGAAAAGGAAGTCATTTAGGACCTACACACAGAAACTATTAAGACGACCAAATAGATTTTTACTGTATAATGATGAGATGATGTCACTTATTTCTCTCCCGATATATATTTAGGATTTTTTTTAGTACCTATAAGTATACCTCGTCGGAATGAGGAATACAACTTTGTCTGAACGCTAAAAACTAATTCCACCAACTCATTCAATCGACGTCTGAAAAAAAATATACCGTTACTAAAATCACACAGTTTAGGTGAAAAATAATGTTATGAGATGAACTCCACCCATCGTCCACGGATTAACCCTCGACAGGAAGTTGCAGCAGACGGGAGGTAGGACAAGGAAAGGCAGCAATTTGTACACCAACAACACAGCCTGTACAGACCACACACGTCTCGCCGGGCAAAGAGGTGACGTGGCCTTAAGGGGGTAATTCACTTTTGTTTACATTGGAGTGCCTCGATACCTCCAAAGTACGCCAGGAAACAGGACCAGGAGAGTAAAAAGAATGGTGTTCTGTTGCTTGGAATAGTCTGGAGGATTCAGTTGCTCCAAATTTACCAACACCGAATTTTCTCCTAAAAGGGGTAGGCTAGTACAGTGTTGGTGAATCTGGAGCAACCGATTCCTCTATACCAGTGGTTCTTAACCAGGGGTGCGAGGCTGGTTCCTAGGGGGTGCGAGGATGCCTAGGAATAATTAAAGCAAAATATATTTTTTAATGCGCATGTTATATTTTTCCTGAAAAACAAAATTGCTTCAGCAGTGTACTGAGCTAAAGATTTTTAGAATTTTTTATATTTCAGCAATCAGGGGGTGCGAGAACTGACTGCTGATTTGAAAGGGGTGCATATATTGAAAAAGGTTAAGAGCCACTGCTCTATATCATTCGGGGCAACAGGTACCCATTAATTTCGTTGATTTAGCCCTGTTTCATGGCATATTTTGGAGGAATCAAGGCGCTCAAATGTTCCAAATATATGTTATGTTACCCCTTTAAGAGGATGGGTATAATTTGCTTTGGGTGAATGGGAGGGCTAGTGATTCCTCCAAACTATGCTAGAGAACAGGCTACTTCAGTAAAATATGAGTAGGGGATTAGTTTCGTAGCAGAGTTTGGAGGAAATATTAGCTCACAAATTGATCCAGGAGAAAGAACCCACTGAAACAATACTTAATCTTTTATAAACACAACTGAAACACTCTGGAACAGTTTATCTCAATTTATGTTACGTCCCTTCTATTCTTTCAAATTAAAATAACCTGGTTTTACTTAAAGTTTTCCTCTTTTCGTTTGTGAGTTGGCTAGCAAACTTAATTAAGGGGGAAATTGCATGGGTGATGGTAAATCTGGAGCAAATGATTCCTACAAACTAGTACAGGCAACAGAACATCATTAGATTTGTTCATCTGGTCCTGTTTCCTGGCATATTTTGGAGGAATCAAGGCACTCCAATGTAAAAAAAAGTATACAATGCACCCTACGTTAAAAAATATATATACAATCGGCACTTGTGATCACACCTGTCTTTATCACCTGTCATCTCCTTTTGACTTTAAACCTTTTCCTCATCACAATCACCACTGCTATCACAACAACCACTATCACAACAACCACTATCACAACAACCACTATCATCACCACTATTACCACTATCGGGACTCAGAACTCTGGGAAGGCAAGGGAGAACACTGATAGAGAAGTTGCCACCAGGAAAATATTATGAAAAATTATTGATAAATGATACTTATACAGGGTGTCCATAAATAATTCTGAACAGATCCCCTTTAATGAACATGTAAAGTGGTTCAGATAATTTATGAACATCCCTGTATTATTTACTGATACACTACTATAACCGTCTGGTATATACCTATCGACTGTATGCACTGTACTGTATACGAGTAGCCTATACACTCATAGTAATAATCCTATTTTCACATACATAATATTCACAATAAAAGTGTCATTTAAAAAACAAAATCTCACACATGAGCGTACACTGACTACATTAGTTAAGCACACACACACACACACACACACACACAAGCTAGTAGATCAATAATACACTCAAAGTAACATTTCTATAAATATTTACTCACACAAATGCACAGATCAATTTTCACACACACACATTCACACGCGCGCGCGCGCGCGTGTAAACACACACAATCATACCAAGATATTACAAAACACACACACACACTCACACACGCATGCAAACACACATAAGCGTACCAAAATATTACAAAACACTCATACACACACACATACGAGAGACGGATGAGTCATACGGGCCCCGCGACACTTCCCACGGCTCTGCTGAGTGGTTGGTGAACATGTAGTATTTCCTGGTGACCTCACACCTCCTGCCCCCTTCCTTCCCCTCTCCTTATCAGAAGCACTGGCACGGACAAGTCACACACACCCATTACAACAACAACACATTCGCTATAACAACATACGGCACTACAACACACGCCACAACAACACTAGGCTACACTCGCTATAACAATATACGGCACAACACTCACTATAACATACGGTACAACAGCACACGCTACAACAACACACATAACTACAACACAAGCTATAACAACATGCGGAACAACAGCACACTCTACTACAACTCACGCCACAACAACAGCAATAACAATAACTGAACTCCAAGGGTTGTATTCCCAGTCAATATTATATGCCAAAACTTTTATTCGTGGCCAAAAGTGTTGTGTGTTAGGTAGTTGACTTCGATTGTAAGTCTTCAAATTTTTAATAGGGCTTCAAATTGACTGCCGATCCCACAAAATAACACCCAATCACAGTTAACTTATTCAGTGGTATCAATTAAAGTCCCCACAAACACAGTTCAGAGGAAGTAATAACGAAATCTTTTCAATACGGATTCCTGTTCAAATTGTGCCACGTATTATTGTGAACTGTAATTTGCTGCATCTATCATAACATCCATAAAACAAATTGCCAAAACAACAACCACTAGAACTGTTCACTCACTCCTCACTGCACCATTCACTATCATATATACCCCACCAGGAGCAACCAGCAGCTAGTTATCTCAAGAGCCCCTGACTGACACGACGTTCACCAAGTGTGATCAGTTGTATTTTCGTCTCCAGGATATCATATGTTGGTTAATATTATTATATGTGCTTAGTGTTAAATTAAGGAAGTGAATATTGGGTACAGTTGTTTATCTCAAATTCAGAAGGAGTAGGCTAGACTGAATACGTTAATTTATAGTTTATACAGGGTTAACTTAGATAAGCCTACGACCGAAATAATGGTTGTATCGTCACAACAGGTCAGGGAAATTTAAAGTAAGTTCCTGCATCCTTCGAATGTGTAACGTACGGTAGGTAACATTCGATCCTCAAACCCAACACACATGGGTAACGTCAGTGGCTCAGCAGCAGGTTATCAGAGGTGTGTGTGTGTGTGTGTTTGAGTGTGTGTTTGTGTGTGTGGGAGGGTACAAGGTTCATCAGGGCACGTGCCTCCACCAACACACAGTCAGTCACCAGGTGCACTCTACTCTCAGGGTAATGAAGAGACGTGGGAATCGCAAAGCATCTATCTATCACTCCCTCTCATGGATGTTGACGTCATGTGTATATGTGTGTGTGTATGAGTTATGTCAGTGTATTTAATGTGTACAGTTGGTTAATATGAACTGCCGCGCCTACATTGTTTTGAAAGGGCATGGGGTCGACACACAGACATACAACTTCATAATTATAACAGTGTACAGTATATATATCGTAAATCCGTAAATAACAGAGGAAAGTAATACTGTACATAATTTTAAAGGAGAGTTGCCTATATAAGCTTGTCCTCCTCCAAAGCACAAATATCACGGACTTACACAATAATGCATGTTTGGGGGACTAATAAAAAGTGCTACATCCAGACGTGAAGATATCATATTAAATACAAGGAAAAATCGAATAAATTTAGTTAGATACAGTGCAGGTCTGATTAGAAGCTATTTATGTAACTGCCAGAGACGACCCAGGTGACAAACAGGTTAGTAAGGGAGGCGATAACAAGAGGTGACGTACAGGTGACAGGTGACCAGGCAGGTGATGAAATAACTGAGGAACAGGTAAATCCAGTTTTCCATGGCTTGAATGTCTACACGTGAGGTCAACTGAAATTAATTTTTTTTGGTGATTTTGAGTAAATATTTGATCTTTCGGTATATATATTATTCTCAAATACCATTAAGAAATATTCACGGTGTAAGGAGTTCAGCAAGTTTCATAGCCATTTATAACTATTCAAATGTCCAAGTCCTGAAGAAGAGTTGGAAGATATTAATAGAGGAAGACATAATTACCAATATTCAGAATGGGAAAGGAATCACAAACACGAGAGTGAAAAAAATGAATGACCACTCAGCTCCTTATTTGCTTTTGAAGAGTAATGCCAAATAAAGAGCAATTCAACTTAATTAACTTATTGATATTCAGGACTCGTCTACAGAGAATTTGGAGAACAGGATGAATATAACAAGTGCCATGGTGAATTAATAAGAGTTAAGAAAAGTGATGAATTAATAAGAGTTAAGAAAAGTGATGAAATGTTTATCAAGGTGAAAGGGTGAAGGATCAAGAAAGATGGAGGTGATAAAAACAATTATTCTCAAGTGCAAAGGTACGAAGCGAGTTTTATGTATGTATGTATGATTCAAGAGGTGTAGGAAGGTCAAGAGGAGTTACAGGTGATGATATATAGCAAGTTAGATGAAGGCCTGAAGTGAGATTATAACCGATTCATTGATTGTAGGAAAAACACTACAACAACATCATCATTAGAAACGCAACAGTTAAGGTCAAATGTCGCCGGAGACAGAAATGAAGAGGAGGCCGGGAGAGTAAACCTTGAAGAAATTAAATGAGACACAGGCCTATACCAGAATGAAAAGGATTATTAAGGGTCGTGTGATGTTAATTTATAGTTTTAATGATTCCTCTCTAAAGTCTAAACTATGCCATGAAACAATTTAGCCTACCTCGGTAAAATTTATTAAGTTATTCTTGGTGTAGCCTGAAGGAAATAATAATCAGTCTCTAATTTCCCGACAGCAACATAGGCTAATCATATATGTGACTGGGTAAGGAGCGAAGGGGCACCACAACCTAGACGTGATGATAAATATACCGGAGGAAGTGTAAAGGGTGTGTGTGTGAGAGGTCGATGAAGGTGACGAGGTGACTGACTGATGTGTTTTAATCATTTGAACTACGTACGAGGTTGGTCATGTGGTAACTAACTATACGGGTGAATTAGACCTTATCTGATTTCATCTCATCTACCAGGACACTCAGAGTATATACGAACCTACGAAGTGACTCATGGTACTAGGACCGGTATAGTCTGTCTGTCTGTCTGTCTGTCTCTCTGTTTTGTGTGTGTATGTGTAACTCTCTCTCTCTCTCTCTCTCTCTCTCTCTCTCTCTCTCTCTCTCTCTCTCTCTCTCTCTCTCTCTCTCTCTCTCATATGTTTTTACTTTACCTCTTCCAGTTTTGACTGACCTGGTAAGTTAAGTTTGCATGGAATAATCGGTAATCTTCTATTTTCAGAAAGAATATATCAGCAAATTAATAATAAAAAAAAAACCTATGAAACTGAAACACCATGGCACAATATGCGTCAATTTCAATAATATCCAATCGAACATAAGGAGAGGAAAGATGAAAAATTGACAAGAAAGCGACTCTAGTCTACAGGGATACCAGTAGCCTAATGCGCCCTGAAAATATTACTAATTAAAGAAAGAAACAAATGAGCCCTGAGAGTTTATCAGAGAAACAGAAATATCCTGAGTATTGCGTAATAATCAAAGAAAGTTAAAACCAAACTGAGTTCAGAGAAATATATAAAAGAAAGATGGAAACACACACTCACCTAGGCTATGGCAGCAACGCGTACTCGGTCACCCAACACTATAAAGCTGATGAGGTGTTCAAGAGATTCCGACGAGGCTGGCGAGGCGTGAGGTCTATCTATCTCAATGTCACTTATTTTATGCTACAAAAATAGCGCTTTGGTGTAGTATAGAGCTAGATACGAGATATTGTTCAAAACCCTTTGAATATCGTTCGCACTAGACACTATCACAGTACATTTATCCCAAGTAACTAAAACTTTTGGAATAAGCCGCTAACTATTGAATACACAAATATCAGTAAACCAGATAAGGTCCCGCCATCTTGGACAACCCCTTGTCTACTCACTTTATTTTGACTGTGTGTCGCTTTCAGACGTACTTTTCTGAGCTCCTCAAAAGTACTTGAAATGGTAAGTACACACAGTGTTGGGTCGCCAGGTTTTCCTTTTCTTGTTTTTATGTTGTTTTGTGTTAATTGCCTGCGTTACTTACTCTCTAGTGTCCGTAGAGACTTAGTAACATGTTTTAGTCTAGCTGTTTTCTTAGACGTGTTATTATGTAGTCTTTCCTTTGGTTCGACTACTAATTATTTTTGTTTGTTTGAGTCTTTCCTTTGGTTCGGCTCAATTTTACGTAGTGTTGTTTAGTTTTGTTAGTTTTTGTAACTTCTCTCTCTTAGTTACTCCCTAGCTAGGAAGTACTTATCTGTTGTTCGGACCTCACGCAGCTGCTCTGTTGTTATCGGGTAGCGTGTTGTTCCGGACCTCAGTTTTGATAACTTCAACACTATCTGTCTTTCTTGCCTGGCGGCCCGTGTCTTTGTTATGTTATTTTATGTTTTTGTTTTGTGGGATTGTTACTAAGTGTGTTATTTTGTTTCGCAGAGTCTGGTTTGTGCGATTCAAGAATGTAGGTCACGGATCTCAGCTGATGGCCACCAGTTGTGTACCTTTCATTCGCCTTGCTTTTCACACTTAGGTTTCAGTCCTCTTTCTTGCCCTTTGTGCAAGTCATGGGTAGAGGAAGTTTTGGCCTTACCGGCTTCCTCACGGTCCGAGTGTCCGTCTCTTTTTAAATTAAGAAAAGTGTGGACAAGGGCAAGAAAATGGGCTGCTGCCAAGAATCGGCCTTTTTTCTGGGCCGATTCTTCTTTAGCCCTATCTTTAGGCCTTACAAAAGCCTCTTCTTCCTCTGCACCCAGGCTTTCAGCCCCGGTTTTGGAGCAAGGAGAGGTTGTTGTCACGGTTCCTTCAGAACCTATTGCTGCGCCTCTTGTTTCCCCCTCGTTATCACGAGATAGGGTGAGGTCGTCCTTTGATAGGACTGGGCGAGTGTCGGGGAGAGTTCTCTCTCCGTCCTCCCATGAGAAGGGTCCTTCTCCTGTAGATAACTTATCTGAACCTGGGCAAGGCCTCGGTGGGTATGCTTATCAGACCGCGCCTCCCCCTACCAGCCCAGATGGGTTTCGGGTGGGGGTGGTGGCGGCTGAGGTACATGGACAGGGGGTAGGTCGGCCTGCCCCCCAATCCTTGTCCTCTTCAAACATTGTCTGTGAGCCTTCGGGCCTGACGTTATCTAATCAGACGGGTCTGGTGACAGATATTCACGAGGGTAATCTTTCCTGTCCTACTCCTCTTTCTGCTTTTCTCCCTACTCCTTCTCGTGTACCACCTACTCCTTCTCCTTTCTTTCCTAGACCGGCTGCCTCGGCTGATAATGCTATCAATCCTAGTCCTTCTTTCTATCGTCCTCCACCTCCTGTACCTGTTTCATCCGTTTCTTCTAATCTTATCTCTTCGCCTCCTCGTTTGTCTGACCAACCTCGGCAGGCGTATTGTTCTCCTTCTTTATTATCTCATCCTCACCCCCATTCTGCCTCGGCGTCTTTTCTTCCTAATAGAGTTCCTCCCACGTCTCAGTTTACCTCAGGGGTTTTACCTAGTTCTTCCCTTCACATTGTCAATTCTCTTTTTCAAGATTATATACCTTTAGATTGGGGTCCTCTCCCTTCTTCCTATTCTGCCTTTCGTAAGGAGGGTAAATTGGTGGCCTTAGGGCCTGATCCGGATGACCCCACAAGTTTGAAGCAAGACGATAACGTCTTGATAAGACAAGTGACCGCGGAGGATGGGTCGGTTAGCTTTATCTGTAAAGCTAGACCGGTGGTACCAGGACCAGTCAGTGCTACCAAAGTTAACCTCCAGACGACGGTCGAGACGTTATCTGTCTTGCTGCGACGGACTCAGCTCCGCCCATCTCAAGGGGTAGAGGTTCTACCCTTCCAGGGTCGGCTAGCAGCTGTGTTCCCAGGGGGGGATGCGCTGCCTACCGAGGGGTTAGAGGCGCTGGCTGCCATTCAGTCAGTGGTGGCGAGAGTGGCAGAAGGCAAGACGATCCCTCGTGTGGCGGGACAGTCATTCCCCATCCTACTACACCCTTACGATCAACCTCAACCCTTGACGTCCATGTTATGGCCGGAGTTGTCGGGACAGCATCACTTCCCATTCAGACTGTCACAGCCTGATGGGAAATTGGCTCGGATGGAGGTAGCAGCGAGAGACCACTTGGCACACTCAGTGTCAGTGGCAGCCTCACTTCACACGTTGGGAGCCATTATTAAGAGATTAACTGGACTCGTGGACACCCTTCCTCGTGAAACAATCAGGTTAGTACCGTTTTGTGGTTGACCTCACACTAATTATAAGTCTAGCGGTCAAGTTGACCGTTAATCTTCTCGGTTTAAGATTTTGACGTTTTCTTTTATTTGTTTTAGGGATATCGTCAAAGGTGTGGGGGTGGCGACGGATGGACTGGCTGGCGCGGTGTCGTCTGTACTGCCGAACGCGGTTAGTGCATGGGCTGATGCGCGTGTGGCGGTGAGGAAGGACTGTGTTAAGGGACAACACCACCACATACAACGGTCCTTAATTGTTACTGATCCGCTAGCACCACATATTTTTGATGATAAACATACTAATGAGGTGCTAGCGAGTCAACCTCAAATTATACAGGTGTCTGCACCTCCTGCGCCTAGGCCTATCTTTTCCAGGATTGGTAGACAGCAGAGGACTCAAGGACGACGTCCTCCTCCCCCTGTGTATACTCCTCCACGGCGGGGGTCGTACCAACGGCCCTTTCGTGGTAGAGGACAGTTCAGGGCCCGGGGACGAGGCAGGACAGCTACCCAGCCCGTCACCAAACAGTAGTCCATCTCTGGGCTGCTTGTCTGGCTGGGGCCACGCTTGGCCCCAGTCAGGGTGGGCGTCAAGAGTCGTCCACAAGGGTCTTTCTTGGCCATGGCTCAAAAAACCAGTAAGTGTTGTTTGTTTTTGAAGTACTGGTTTTGGTGGATTTTGGTTTTGTACTATATATAGGGTGTCTAATGTGTGTTTTTCTTCCATCAGCCTCTGGTGCTGCCCCCAGGGTCGGCCAAGGTCTCGCTGGGAGTGCAACAACACATCGATGTCATGATAGACAGAGGAATAGTGGAGAAGGTATCAGGAAAGGTTTTTCTGTCCCGGTTGTTCACTGTGCCAAAGAAAAACTCGGTGAAAACGAGGTTAGTTATGGACCTGAGTGTTCTCAATCGCTTTCTGAAACCTTTAAGGTTTCGGATGGTGACGATCAAGCAGGTCCGGGTTACGCTTCGTCAGGGAGACTGGTTAGCGGCTCTGGACTTACAGGATGCATACTGGCACATTCCCATCCACGCCCGATATCGCAAGTTTCTTGCTTTTCAAGCGGGGGTGGGAACGTACCAGTTTACCAGGCTCCCTTTCGGCCTTTCGTTGGCACCGAGAGTTTTCACGAAAATGTCAAAGGTGGTCGCGTCCCGTCTTACGGGATTGGGCGTGGCCACTTTAATGTACCTAGACGATTGGTTAATCATAGCACGGTCAAGGGAACAATTAACTGTCAACATTCAAATAACGTTGAGAGTACTACGGGAAATGGGTTTTCTGGTCAACTTCACAAAATCTTGCCTTGTTCCGACTCAGACCATTTCTTGGCTAGGGGTACTATGGGACACGAGAAATCAGTCCTTGACACTGTCGTCGGACAATGCCATTCGGGCCAGTCGGCAGGTTCAGCGGGCGTTAATGTCAAAAACATTCACCAGGAGGCAATGGGAGGCGTTGTTAGGATCCCTCAATTTTGCGGCCCCGGTAGTGCCTTTAGGAAGGTTACGCCATCGTCGGTTGACTCTAGAGGTCAACAGGTCGGTGCCTATCCTTCCTCGAGACTTACCGCGCAGGGTACCAAAGATGTTATTAAGATTATTAAACCCTTGGTTAAAATCGGGATACCTGCGCAGTCAGGTGCCATGGGTGCAACCTCCTCCATCATTAATAGTGACCACAGACGCTTCGGACATAGGTTGGGGCTTCCAGTCCGACAAGGGTCACCAACAGTGCGGGGGATGGGACGACCGGTTACGTCAGTCCCATATCAACCTTCGCGAGCTATGGGTGCCCCTCAGGTTTCTTTGTATGTTTCCACTTCTCCGGGATATGTCCATTCTCTTCAAGATGGACAATTCCACGGCAGTAAGTTGCATCAATCTTCAAGGCACGTCCCGCTCGTTACCTCTGCTTCAGTTATCAGAACGCCTCTTTATACGAGCGCGTTCGAGAGGTTTGCACCTGTCAGCCTCCTTCGTACCAGGGGTGGAGAATGTATGGGCGGACGCTCTGTCCAGATTCAAAATGTCATCAGTAGAGTGGACGTTGAAGAGGACAGTATTTCGATCATTAGTGGAGAGGTTCGGACTTCCAGAGGTAGATCTGTTTGCTTCTCACCCCTCGGCTCAGCTAGCCAATTATCTAACTCTGCATTCCCGCACTCTGACGGGCGGCCCAGACGCGTTCACAGAGGATTGGAGTCGGTGGACTTATCTTTATGTGTTTCCCCCCCCCGCGACATCACTTCTCACGAGGGTGGTACACAGATTCCGATCCTTTCAGGGCAAAGTATTGTTGATAGCCCCATATTGGCCAGCCCAGCCATGGTTCACAGAGCTTCAGGAAAGGTGTCCGAACCCTCTGTTTCTGGGATCAGCTTGCCTGTCAGACAACCTAAACTTACCGTTGCTGACGTCCTTGCGACTTCACGCCTGGACTTTCTCCGTAAAGCCTTAAGCAATTCCGCTTCAAGTCGTACAGTAAAGATCATGCTTAACTCCCTACGTCCTGCCTCAGTTCGGCAGTATGAATCGTGCTGGAGAAGGTTTCAAATTTTTATTAAAAATAATTCTATTTCATATATTTCTTCCAGCACGGTTTTAGATTTCTTATCATGGCTGGCTGATGTCACTAACAGAGCTCCAGCCACTGTTTCAGCTCATTTTTCAGCCATTTCTGATCCTTTACGGTTTGCCTTTAATATTGTCATGGATCAGCGTATGATTACGATGCTGATGAGAGGCATCAGATCATCTCAACCTAGGTTAAGGAATAGGGTTCCAGATTGGTCCCTTCATAAGGTGTTAAATTATTTGGATTTTCAAGGGACCTCGCAACTGTCTGTGGTTCAACTGTTTTATAGGTCTATCTTCCTGTTATCTTTGGCTAGCGGTTTTCGGGCTTCTCAGATGGCTGCCCTCACAAGGCACCCCTCATTTACTGTATTTGATGATAATTGTCATTATATTACTATTTCCCCGTCACCTTCATTCTTAGCCAAAAATGAACAATATGACAGTTTGTTACGTCCTCTGAAAATTCCTAGTTTTAATGCCAATGGTAGTTACCACCATTTATGTCCAGTTCATGCTACCAAAATGTATATAGGCATTACGCCGGACGCTTCTCCGGATCATTTGTTTGTTAACCCGTTAACGGGAAAACGTTTAGCGGCTAGGGCTGTGTCGCGTATGCTATGCAAGATTATTTCTTTGGCAGATCCGGGTCACGAACCCAAAGCTCATTCCATTAGAGGCTTAGCAGCTTCTCTAGCCTTCCTCCGTACTCATTCAACGGAGGAAGTACAGTCTTTGGGAGGCTGGAGGTCTACGACTTCTTTCAGGTATAGATATTTAATGTTAGAGGCTGTGGATGTCCCATGCATAGCACTCGCGACACAGCCCGGTCCGTGATAGGAGGTGTCTGTATTACTATGTTCCTAGTCTCATCCCCCTCTTTGTGATGACAAGGGGGGGGGGGGGTGACGATTCCTATCTTATGACTTAATATGTACATTACTTATATTTTGTGTATATAATTTAAGGAATTTTTCAATAAATACAGAAAAGGAGTGATACATTCTTAACCTGGTGTGACCTTTTTTGGGGTGGTCCGTTTCTAACGGTACCGGGTGGTCAGATTAAGATTAAGGCGACCTCACAAGTCAGCCGCCCTCCTCCAGCTTGACATTCTACACCAAAGCGCTATTTTTGTAGCATAAAATAACTAGGTTGTAGAGGATTGTATTGTCCTCTAAACCGATATTTTTGTGCAAAAAATAGCGCTTTGACTAACTTCCCTCCCATCCTCCCGCTTGCTGGGACTTGTTCTTGGTATGTTTAAGTGAGTAGACAAGGGGTTGTCCAAGATGGCGGGACCTTATCTGGTTTACTGATATTTGTGTATTCAATAGTTAGCGGCTTATTCCAAAAGTTTTAGTTACTTGGGATAAATGTACTGTGATAGTGTCTAGTGCGAACGATATTCAAAGGGTTTTGAACAATATCTCGTATCTAGCTCTATACTACACCAAAGCGCTATTTTTTGCACAAAAATATCGGTTTAGAGGACAATACAATCCTCTACAACCTAGTTATTCTATCTCATCTTCAGATTCTCCTTCGCCGAGGGTTTAGGCTACTTCCAGGTACAACAGAGCAGCAACACACACTAATGGCTAACTTATTTCACAACATTATCACGCAACACAGTAAAGCAGTTATTGTGAACGGTAGGAAAGACAAACCTGTTAATTAAGCCTTCAGCATCGTACCTGACGGGAAGGTAATATCCCATGTAATATAAGGTACCGGTAAGCTTTAATTAAGGCTTTAAACAATGGCTGTATTATCACTGTGAACATCTTTTTACACATTAAAGGGTGAAAATTCAAAGTTTTGTCTCAGCCATCTTTACTACTAATCGAATACTGATTATCCAATTAGTTTATCCCAAGTTTCTCAGTGTTGTATGTACTGTATCTGCTTGTCACTAAATACACAAAAACCACCACAATCTGTACTGACCAAGGCCAAGAGATGGCCTTGATACTGACCGTCTTAGTTCGAAAAATCGTTATCGGAAGTCACAGAAGCCAGCAGTAAGCACGTTCCTTCCCAACAGCACCACATACACTACCAGAGTCTTGTGGTAGTTGCCGTGTGCTTGATACCCTCGCCGCCACTTCACACCATCGACTTTTAACAGTAGGTAATATTTCGCGGAATGAATTCCTCACGGTAATATTGCTTGTCATCATACTAGCCTTATTAACTGTATGACATCAGTATCTAATAACAACGAGAGTAGAATTTATGTCTTATTTTTAGCTTATTGTGTTCAAATTACATTTTAGAGCACTCAGTTACTTCTCACAAATATCGTTGGTACACTGCTCTGGCTGTTGCCTTGCCTCTCCCACCTCCCTCTCCGTTCGTTTCTCCACATTCCCCCTCTCACCCACCTCTCCCTTCTCCTTCCCTCTCCTCTAAATTCCTCCCCCTTCTGTACCATCGGTGGTGCTGATGGTGTAATGGTTAGTCCAGCTTTATCAATACTATAATATCCCTTTAACCATAACAACAAACATCAGATTGTTGATTACCAAATTTATGTTAGAACAATTATGATTTTATTCCTCATGTTTTATGCCAGAATACAATAAGTAATCAAAAGTAAGAATTATTTCATGAGCACAATTTCCCAGGAATAGACTACTACGTTGGCTGGCTTGCGGTACAACCTCATGCACACACAACACACACACTCTCGGACAACATTTTGCACACACATACACGAGGTTACATACGTTAATACACAGACTGAAATCTCATGCAAAAATTAACACATCAATCGATACAGACTGCTTCACTG
This sequence comes from Petrolisthes manimaculis, assembly GCA_034508575.1. NCBI lineage: Eukaryota > Metazoa > Arthropoda > Malacostraca > Decapoda > Porcellanidae > Petrolisthes > Petrolisthes manimaculis. The sequence continues at coordinate 16,102 of JAWZYT010006944.1, read as the reverse complement.
ATAAACATACTTCACTATACAGTCGGCATCAGGAATTCGTAAGCAACACAGAGCATTGATTATAAGTTTCTTTTTATTCTGCACATAATTATGAACGCATTGTTTTACTCACTGATTCAATTATGACCTAAATACATTACTAGAAAAGATTGGTGTTAGGAAATTTTCTAGTTATTACGAACCCTTGATGTCACAGTGGTGTATACGAATTTCTGAGCCCGATTGTACCTAATTATGTCTGAATACTCACAATTATGATCTTTAAAAACGTAACACTGACAGTGATCACAGACAGAAAATAATGAATAACTTACCAATTATGTCTGAATACAGGTTATAGTCACAATCATGATCTTTGTAAATATAACATTGTCTACTCATCACAGGCAGAAAGTAATTAATATCATAAGGTCTCTCCAAAGTGCGTGACACTTTTAAACTTTTCTTCCTTTTTCTACCTAATGTTTTCATCTTCAGCCTTCTCAGAATTTATACACTCATCTGTGCCTCTATGTCCCTTTCCTCTCCTCCTTCCCCCTTTTCCTCTGATTTCACATGCTACATCCCCACCTCCCTATTATACCATCAAAATATGTTTTATATTAAATCCAAATTTCATGTGGTACAATTTCCATAGTGTGGCAAGGCGTGGTGTACAACCTCTTTCATAATACATCTAATTTGGTTTGTGCTGCATCACTACACACACCTACACACACACACACACACACCTACTCTCACACACACGTATTATTACACAGACAAAAAACATGCATACACTCCCGTAATTCCACAAACACGCACGCATACTGTACAAGGGGAAATTACACGTCCGTTAGGTAAAGTGCTATCAGCTGCGAGCAACTGTGTGTACGCACCTCTTTTGGTGTTGCAACATAACTGGGTTAGCCATACATACATACATACAGTCACCATCAACAAAAGTTTCGTATGTTCGTCCTAAAATGCGTGTCGTGTATTATTTGAACATCGTATTCCACGTTTTTTTTATTTTCTAGCACTAAATAAGGGTCAATGCTGTTACGATAATCTAAAATGGACACGTGTGGACAAAAGATGAACAATTAAGCTTAAAACGTGACGGACTGAAAACTTATGAAAAACGTGATGATGAAGTGAATATATAATGCAAACAATGAATAACTAATCACGGATGACAAACACACGAATGTTAAGTAAAACAGTTAAAATAAGATCGCATGAATAAAAAATGGGAAAGATGAGGAACATGAATGATAAACACACAAATAACAAGTAAAACAGTTAAACGAAGATCTCATGAGTAATACGCAAACAAAAAAGGAAAAAAAAACACGTGGGAAAGATGAGAAACAATGATTATAAACACACAAAAATTAACAAGTAAAACAGATAACAGAAGATCGCATGAGTAATACGCAAAAACCAAAAACAAAATGGAAAGAAAACACGTGGGAAAGATGAGAAACAAACAAGCAGCATACACCACCAACACAACACAACAAGATAAAACCAAGAAGGAGGGAGAGAGAGAAGGAGGGAGGGTTATACACGTGGGAGAACAGCAACACCTAATTACCATTTATATTTTTAACACCGGGGCACGTAATAGTTTACTGAGAAAGGGACAGGAAGGAAGAGAGAGAGGGAGAGAGAGAGGAGGAGAAGGGAATTAAGATCAGAGGATGGGGTGGGGTGGGGTGGGAAGGGATGAAGGCGTTGATGTGTGTGTGTCTTAGGGTGGTGGGAGTGGAGGAGTCTACAGTATATTGGAGTGGGTGATTGTGGGTGTGTGTGTGTGGTGGGTGTGTTGGGGTGAATGCAGGTGAAGGTAAGGATGGGGGTGATAGTGTAATAGCTAGAGTGAGAGAGTGTGTGTATGTATGTCTGTGTGTGTGTGTGTATGTCTGTGTGTGTGTGAGAGAGAGAAATAGTGTATGACTGTGTGTGTGTGTACGAGAGAGAGTGTGTGTATGTGCGATAGAGAGTGTATGCCTGTGTGTGTGTGTGAGAGAGAGAGAAAGAGTGTATGCCTGTGTATGTGTGTGTGTGAGAGAGAGAGAGAAAGAGTGTATGCCTGTGTATGTATGTGTGTATGTGTGTGTGTGTGTGGAGATGCCTGGCCGTGACACCTCCACATGGCCACCCTTATTAACCCACCACCACCACCACTCACTCACTCACTCGACCCGGCCAGAGTTATGTGCTAAGGAAATGCCTAAGCGGAAACATGGTGTGTGTGTGTGTGTGTGTGTGTGTGTGTGTGTGTGTGTGTGTGTGTCCTGCGTATATAATTGTTTGTTTGTGTGTGTGTGTGTGTGTTCTGCCTGTCCTGCGTATATAATTGTTTGTGTGTGTGTCCTGCGTATATAATTGTTTGTTTGTGTGTGTGTGTGTGTGTGTGTGTGTGTGTGTGTGTGTGTGTGTGTGTGTGTGTGTGTGTGTGTGTGTGTGTGTGTGTGTGTGTGTGTAAGTGTATGTGTGTGTGTGTGTGTGTGTGTGTGTGTGTGTGTGTGTGTGTGTGTGTGTGTGTGTGTGTGTGTGTGTGTGTGTGTGTGTGTGTGTGTGTGTGTGTGTGTGTGTGCGTGTGTGTGTGTGTGTCCTGCCTGCACTGTATAAAAAATTGTGTGTGTATGTGCTACGTAAAATATCATATTATGTGTGTGTGTGTGTGCGTGCGTGCTTGATTTCGCGGTCACAGGTTTCATAATAAGACCGAGGGTAAAGGAAGGGAAGGCAAGGGAAGGGAAGGGAAGGGAAACAGAGGAAGTCAAAATGGTTGATGATAATTAGTAGGTATTAGGAAGAACAGGAGGGAGAAGAGGTAAGAACAGGGGATGATAGGAAGGGAGAGAGAGAAGGGGAAAAAAAAGTGGCCAATGGTTAAAATAGTGGTGCAAGAGAAGGGGAGATGAGGTAAGAAGGGGTAGAACCAGAGGGGATATGAAGGAGAAGGAAATAAATGGAGTGCAAAGCCGTCAGGGTCTATAAAAGAAATAAAAAATAATAAAATAAAATATCTAACACACACACTTATACATTCTGAAATTATTGTATCATCATCTTCATCATACTATTCCATCCTATTCGTCATATCCACGGTCAATATCATTCTAATATATAAAATAATATCATCAGGAATACACATACGCAAACACCGATTTTAGCCTCATTATTACCAAGAAATTATAGATTATATTCATTTCTGATTTTGACTTTTTTAACTGGATACTGGTATAAGCTTCATAATTTACAGTATCTACGTGTTTGAGTTATCTTGTTCAATAAACACACAAAGTAAACAACCAAGCAGGTGTGACAGCATAACATTTAAACACAAGAGCAGACACATCCACAAACTTGTCAGTAACATAAAAATAATACGTAAAATGTCTGAGGTAAAATGGAAGCTACACACAAAGAGAAAGAAACTGGGAAACAGAGAAGGAGATGGAAAGATATAGAGTGAAGTAACCAACCCGATATATAGATGACTGAACTGATATATAGATGAGTGAACGGATAAGTGAGTGACCTGTGAGAGACAAAATGAAATAAAAATATATACAGATAAATGGATAGAAAAACTGACTGATAAAGATATATTAAAAAAGTGGATGGATAGACTGACAAATAAACATAAAACAGAAGTAGATAGAGATACTCCAGCCCACTCCCTGGATTTCCACTTTGTCACTAGAAGAATTAAATTATTATCAGTTCTGAGCGTAACATTGCCTATACCCTAAATTCATTTATCTCTGTTTATAATGGTGACTTGGGATAACTTAATTTGTAACTGCCCCTCACAAGTTTGGTTTACAGAAGGATATCCTGACTACAAAGAATCTATAACTCTGAACAGTGGACAATGTAAAAACGAACCAAACTTTCTCACAGTTTCATTTTTCATCTCAAAATGTAATACGAAAAAAAAAAAAAAAAAAAAAATTCTCGGTACATATTCGGGTCTCAGCTTCTCTGTAATTGTCTAACCAGAGGTGGTCGGTGGAGGTTGGGGGAGGTTGTATGTTAACTAAATGCTGTCAGCTGCAGAGACTAAAGTGATCCTTATTCCAACCTTCCCTCCCTCCCTCCCTCCTTCCTTTCCTCCCAGGTGGGCTCATCCAATTTTCCTTCCAGTGCCCAGGTGACCTTTTCCATCCCCTGTAACGATCATGCAGGTGGTACTCTCGTCCCTCCCTCCATGTGCCTCTGTTTCTATCCTGGCAACCTTAACCATTCTCCTTCCCCTGCCTATCCCCTTGTCCCTTTTCTCACCCGTCCTCTTGCCCTTATTTCCCCCCTTCCCTTATCTATCCCCTGTCTCTTTCCTTACCCCTTCTCATGCTCTTATTCTTATCAACTCTATCCCTGCTCCTGTCCGTCTTTAATCCATTCACCCCTGTCTCCTCTTTAATGACTATTGCTTCTCCTGTCACCCCTGTCCTTCCTCTCCCTCCCTAGTCACCTTCCTACACCACATGTCTCCTCTTTACTGTCTATTGCAATTCTCTTGTCACCCCTGACCCTCCCCAGTCTCCAGTCACCTTCCCCACACCACATGTCCCCTCTTTACTGTCCATTCCTTCACTTCTATCACTCCTCCTGTCACCCTTGCCCCTCCTCCTCCCACCCCTGACAGACCACCACCATCACCACCATCAACAGCAGCAGCAGCAACAACAACATTCCCCGGTCCTTGCGTCAGGGTGGTGGTCATCTGGTGTCGCCCTTATACCCCCACCTCTGTTCGACCCTTACCCCACCTCTGTTGCAACCCCGAGCAGCCACACCTTGCATCCCTTGCCCATACCAGCCTCCTGTATCCTCCTGTTATACACACATGGGTGAGCGAGAGGTGTCTGTTTCCTTCTCTGTTCCACACGCAGGAAAGGAAGGAGAAGGAAAGGAAGAAAAGCGGGAAGGAGAGGAAGGAGGAGAGAGTGAGAAAGGGAAAAGGAGAGGAAGGAGGAGAGTGTGAAAGGGGAAAGATGAGGAGAGTGAGAAATGAAAAATTGGAGGAGGAGTAGGAAAGTAAGACAAAAGGAAAGAAGTGGTTGGAAGGTGGTGTAGGGAGGAGTATTTTGGGATGAGGGACAGAGAGAAGTGGTCGGGAGGTGGTTAAGAAGAAGCAAAGGACGGAGGGACAGGGTCGGGAGATGGTTAGGGAGGGGTACGGAATGAGAGACAGAAGGATGGGTTCAGGAGGTAGTTAAGGATGTGGGACAGAGGGAAGGGATGAGGAGGTGGTTAAGGAAGGAGCAAGGGATGAGAGACAGAAGGATGCATGAGTTCAGGAGGTAGTTAAGGAGGTGGGACAGAGGGAAGGGATGAGGAGGTGGTTAAGGAGGAGCAAGGGATGAGGGACAGAAGGATGCATGAGTTCAGGAGGTAGTTAAGGATGTGGGACAGAGGGAAGGGATGAGGAGGTGGTTAAGGAGGAGCAAGGGATGAGAGACAGAAGGATGCATGAGTTCAGGAGGTAGTTAAGGATGTGGGACAGAGGGAAGGGATGGGGAGATGGTTTAGGAGGAGCAAGGGATGAGGGACAGAAGGATGGGTTCAGGAGGTAGTTAAGGATGTGGGACAGAGGGAAGGGATAGGGAGGTGCATGGTTTAGGAAGGAGTACAGTATTTAGGGACAGAAGGACAGCAGACGGGATGACGTAGGAATCTGCCGGGTTAACTAATACATTTCCTGAGAGGTGACCACCAGGAGGACATGACTAGCCTAGCCTCACTATGTCATGTCCGTCCGCCATCCAGCAGCTCTTCAATCATGTCCTTGTCTCTTTTGTCATATCCGTCTGTCCTTTGTCTTGTTCGTTGTTCCTCCTTCGTCCGTAGTTTCTGTCCCGTTTGTGATCATGGTTCCTTTGTCATGTCCTTAGTTCTTTCGTCATGTCCATAACTATATGTTCATGTTTGCATTTCCTCTTGCATGTGTCCGTAAGTCTCTTTTGTCATGTCCGTAATTCTTCCCTCATGTCCTTAGTTCCTTTGTCATGTCCGTACTTCTCCGTCATCTCCTCAGTTTCTCCTTCATGTCCTCAATTCGTACCTCATATCTTTGGTTCATCTCTACCTCCAAACTTCATTGTTCAAACCCACTTTTATCTTTTTACTTTACTTCTTATTCTATATTACGTTTCCGTCAATCTTTCACCTCAAGGTCTCTCCCTGATTATTTTATTGTACCACATCCTTCCCGTTGTCTTGTCCTCCTTTATATTATCCATCACATCAGTTTTTTTCTTCCCCCAAAAGGTCATGAAAATCTAGTCAAATAAATATTTCACGATCATTTTTAACAGCGAAAGATAAAGTTAGTATTTATATATATAAAAAAAATAAAAAAAATACGTTTCTCGATCTGTATTTCTAATAAAATCTAATTGATTTAGTCCTTGCCAATAACAAAGCCCACCTTTAGTAAAATGTTCGTAAAAATCCACATTTAAGTAATTCCTTAATCTTGATAATGGAACAAACAAACAATAAGACCCAAAACATACTCTCATTAACAGAGGTGTGTGGAATATACGAATGAACACAATCTTTATGAATCGGGAATTAATGTCTTATAGATAGACAAACAGATATGTGTGCGAGAGTCCATTTATCATTATCTTTAATATAACTCATTCTTATCACCACCAGCATTACAATCATCATAAACATCATCGTTACCATCATCAGTATCGTCATCATCATCACTCGAGTCTATACGCAAAGTCATCATTAGTTTCAGAACCCAGAGGACAGGACAACAAAAGAGTGTGTCCGTCAACTTCACCTATTCACTACATAGCTCTCATCAATGTCAGGTCTGTTCCACCCCACCCCGGAAATTGTACTACCTACCATATCTTCTATCCATCCCTCTGTCCCTCTCTGTCTTTCTCTCTCTCCCCCTCTGTCTCCCTTCCTCTCTCTCTCTCTTAGTCTCTGCCTCTCTCTCTCTCTCTCTCTGTCTCCCTGCCTCTCTCTCTCTCTTAGTCTCTGCCTCTCTCTCTCTCTCTCTCTCTCTCTCTCTCTCTCTCTCTCTCTCTCTCTCTCTCTCTCTCTCTCTCTCTCTCTCTCTCTCTCTCTCTCTCTCTCCACCTGGCCTTCCTTCCCATGCATGCACCCACAAAGCAAAGTGTAATCATTACCTGCATTTCCTTGGTCTACCTGTACACGCTCTTTGTACCCTTCCTTGTTTACGATTTCCTACACTAATTTCAGGTAAGGTTCGGTACAGTACATCCACAGCAAAAAAAATCTTCAGGTACCAAGCACACCGTCCAGATGGCGACCTTGTGCAATCCATTATTTATTTTATGCTTCTAAGAAATCATGGATATTATGTGTGACGCAATGATGGGAGGAGGTAATACAGTTTTGATACATTGGAGCACCTTGATTCCCACAGTGTATGCCTGGAAACAGATCTAGATTAATATATATAATGTTAGATTTTGGTTTGGGGGTTGTTTTGGAGGAATTAGTTGCTCCAGATATACTAACACTGTACTATATATATATTATAGCCCCTCAAATCTCTTATCGTTATTCCACGTGTATTATCTATGACATAAGGTGTTGTTTATGGAGTTACTGATGTCATTTCTAATCTTTGGGAGTCTGTCTATACTCTCTGACAACACTGACAGATTGATGATATATATATATAAATGGGAAAGTGGTCAGGTGGTGTTTACAGCTATTTTAAAGATAAAAATAGATATTGCACTTTTCTCTCTGTATGCATATTTCAACCATATCGTCAGAAGGTGAGAAAGATGTAAGACTACTAAACATGATAACAATACATGTATATATATTGTATTTTTAATCTGGCTACTTTTCTTTATCTTAATACATTCTTATGGATAATTTGATCGACATTCAACACTGCTAATATCGGTCGATGCTGTCCACGTCTCTATTTTACACTAGAACCTCTTCCTACTTTTATACTTTTATCTGTATATCACACGACACTTTTTTCTTATCGAAGGGAGGTATTATGTACTGAAGTCAAAAGGATTAACAATATTTAATTTAATCATAAAAATCTACGTTTTATCATGGATTATAATATTATGCTTAAACTAAATATAACAAATTAAATATGTGACAAGTAAAACTCATTTGTCAACTTGAACCTTGTTTTAGGACTGATTTCTGAAGATGTAGTCAGGCATGAAAGTAAGTAAACACTGGATTATGTGTAAGATTAATCATAGGTGGGCGATGACCATGACTATTGGTACCATAGTTACATATTCACGACGTGGAGTCATGGTACAAGCCATCGTCATTGACTATTCCATGACGTTGGTAGTACACACGACCTATAACATTACTTATAACGCTAACAATATCAAACTTCAAAATTAATGGGGAGAGGTGACAATGACAGGGCCTTTAAGTGGTGACAGTATAGTGGTACTTGTACAGTGGTTTAAATAATTATCTTCTCTTCGTGTGCTCTGTTGGTTCACTTCTGGCGTCTATCTTAATCTGTGATTCCATGTTCCTCCAGTCCTATAATGTATAACATTTGTTAGACATGTAATAGAAATGAATGGTGTTTACTTGATTAAGAGTCTGAACTCTGAGTGACCATCCTTAGATTACTATTATCCGAGCATCTTCACTTTCATTTACATACATCAAGTTTCCCTCACCAAACTTAATATTGATGAATTAGCACCTCTAAATTATAACACGAAACAGATCCCCTATTAGTAACATTAATTAACGGCGTCTGTTTTCTGGCACAGTTTGGAGGAATCAGTAGCCCTCCAATTTACTAAAAAGGGAATCTAACCTTGTGGGGTGTAGTGTACTAAAGTAAATCTGTTGGTAAATCTGAAACAATTGATTCACCCAAACCATTTCAGGCAAAAATAAATTATTTTTATTAATCTAGTCCTATTTCTTATCATATTATGGAAAAATCAATGCGCTCTGATAAAAGTATATTACCTCCTGAAAGATTAAACTCCTATTTGACACTAAAATACCCTACATCTTAGTAATCCTCTACTTTTCTCCCACTAAAACTCCATATTTCGCCATATACTTTAATAAACCGAGTACCTCCACAACCCAGTATTCCATTCCCATATGTTTATAATTCCCTTCCCTCCTCCATTTCACTAGCTATAGCAGTTTGCCATCAATTTCTCCTCTATGACATCCCCTTCTATTGCATCCCATCCCAACTGATTCTCTATCATTCTAAACCCTACCTACCCGACCCCTATATTCTTCATTCTAATCCAATTCTTCTTCATTCCCGTTCTTTATTCCCCTCCAGTCTCCACCTCCTCCTCATCATTCCGTCACTCCTTCATTCTACACTGTTTTGTCTCCCTTTCAGTACTGCCTCAACACATTCACTGGTCCCCTCTCTCCCTCCCTCCCTCGCTTCCTCCACCGTTGCCTCACTCTCGTATCTCCCCAACCGTAGCACCTCTCCACTCCAATTGAAGGCAAGGTCAAAGGTGTTCGTGTTCTCTCTCTCTCTCTCTCTCTCTCTCTCTCTCTCTCTCTCTCTCTCTCTCTCTCTCTCTCTCACATACACACACACACATAATTTCATCAACACAATATCCCGAGTAAGAATACGTATATGAGTCTAGGGGTGTTGTTTGATTCATTTCACTAACACATTCCTTCCTTCCTCTACTAACCTCACACACCTTAAAGACCCTGTGATCGTGTACGAAAATTGGATCCATGTATGCAGGCTTCTAATTCCTCCTGACCATGCCACGAAACAAGCTCCTTCCATATACTGTAGGTGTGTGTGTGTGTTTCGTGGCAATATTTGGAGGACTCGTTTACCTCCAATTTTATTTTACTACATCACAGGGTTTCTTAATTAATGCAAACACCAATGTGAAAAATCTCGTGCGTGAAATACTGTACCGAGTCATGGATAATTTATCTCTGTTTAAAGGTAGTTCATATCCAGAGGGAATATTACATAGTACAATCGATGAAAAAAAAAAAAAAAAAAAAAAAAGTGTACGCCTATCGCTCGTGTTTTAGAGAAAATGCCTGTACCACTGATAAAAAATATTCAGAGAAATTACAGAATATCTAGAATAATAAGCCTTTATCTTACATTTATATTGCTCTCTTAATGGAAAATATTACCAGAAATAATCTCTCGAACATGAACGATAGTGGATTGAATACGTCACCGTGTCTGACTGATACCGTCACCATGAAGGAACTTACACGCAAAAAGCAACATGCACTCAAGAAGTTTTTAATCTCTGTTTGTTTTGGCCTCATCCACTCGACACTCCATACATCGAGTTTCCCAGCCCAAGTAGCGGCGTTCGATATTTATGACATCACTAATAAATGACATCAACATGAATAAAACTTACGTGTCAAAATACATCACTTTATTTTTTTTTTTCACATTTAATATTACGGGTTTTTTCCTTTTCCAGTGAATTAATTTTACTTTTTTTTTCTTTTTCCAGTGAATTAATCTTACTTTTTTTCCTTTTCCAGTGAATTCATCTGACCTTTTTTTTTCCTTTTTCCAGTGAATTAATCTTACTTTTTTTTCTTTTCCAGTGAATTCATCTTGCTTTTTTTTTCCTTTTTCCAGTGAATTAATCTTAATTTTTTTTTCCTTTTCCAGTGAATTCATCTTACTTTTTTTTTCATTTTTCCAGTGAATTCATCTTTTATTTTTTTCATTATTCTTCTGGAGTTATCGTTTTTCTTCCCGTGAATTATTAAGAGATTCGGTGCGTGGGGCCTGACGTCATGGATTGCGTCATGTGTCTTTGTTTACCTGTCTGGGGGAGAGTGAGTCAGCCACACTCACCTGCCTCACTCACTCACTGCCCACCGATGAGTCATGAAGGACACTCTACAGGCACTCTACTTGACGGGGGGTAGGGGGGGAGTGTGGGGGGGGGTAGGGGGGTATATGTGTGTGAGGTGAGGAAGGGTAATTGTTATGTGTGTGTGTGTGTGTGTGTGTGTGTGTGTGTGAGGTGGGGGGGGGTATTTGTAAAGAGTGTGTGTGTGTGTGTGTGTGTGTGTGTGTGTGTGTGTGTGTGTGTGTGTGTGTGTGAGTAATTGTAATGTGTGTGTGTGAGGTGGGGGAGAGTAATTGTAATGTGTGTGTGTGTGTGTGTGTGTGTGTGTGTGTGTGTATGTGTGTGTGTGTGTATGTGTGTGTGTAAAAGGGGGTGAGTGAGGTAATAGGGAGTTTTCTGGCGTGCTACATACCAGGGGAAGTGGGACGAGAGAGAGAGAGAGAGAGAGAGAGAGAGAGAGAGAGAGAGAGAGAGAGAGAGAGAGAGAGAGAGAGTTCTAAGGTCATGCAGCTACTCACATATAATATCAGTTTCATTTACTTTTAACTTTCAAACACTGCAGTTCCCTTCCTCTGTAGTATAACATTTAATAGTAATGAAATTTTTGCGTGACTATCCGTAGGCCATGTAAATCCTTCCATTCATATGTGTACAAAATGTTGGGAACCTCGGAGCAACTAATTCCTCCAAACCATTCCAGGCAACAGATCACTACATTGTGTTTGTTAATCTGATCCTGATTTCTGACATATTTTGGAAGAATCAAGAAGCTCTATTGTACCAAAAGTATATTTCGCCCTTAAGGGGGAAATGTTGTGTTGGTAATTCTGGAGTAACTGAATCCTCCAAAGTATTCCAGGCAATAGAACACCATTAGATTTGCTCTTCTGGTCCTGTTTCCTGGCATACTTTGGAGGAATCGAGGAGCTCCAATGTAACAAAAGTGAAATATCCCCTTAATTAATATAGTGAATGATTACAGTCTGGCAATAGTATATTTATTTTGGACGCCTTGGTGGTTTCTATTAACTTTCTCAGCATTAAACACGATAAGAGATAGTAAAAATTAATGAATGAAGGATGGGTAATGGTTGTTCTTTATTTTGGTGCTAAACTTAACGTAAACTCCAGGAAACACGTGAAGCTTTAGCCCAAATCAAAACACCATTAAAAATTCACATTCCTTCAACATCCATGGTGAGGTTAACATTGGCTTAAAGGGGTAGTACAGTGTTGACAAATGATTCCTCCAAACTCATCGAAGCAACAGGTGATCATTATATTTGCTATTCAGGTCTTCTTGTTTCCTGGCATACTTTGGAGGAATCAAGGTGCACTTATGTATCAAAATTTTAAATGTGTTCTTTCCCCTATACGGCCGCAGTATCTCCTAATAGTGACGTATATACATAAGGTGTCGTCATCTATATAGTGGAAAAAATATTACAGCCTCGATTATTTTACCTTTACAAAAGTTTCCCTTATCCAATACAAACTATATTTTATTTCGAGATGGTTATTGACAGTCGGGTGTTGCTGCTCAATGCTACGTATAATTAACCTCTGCATCACTCCAAACAATGTTATTCAATTTGACTAACATTGGACGATTGTAGTTGTTGGGGGAAATACTATGATAACGAATGCTTAATAAATTATACAACTAACTCATACAAAACTATCTTACTCCAGACAACTGTATAATTTATTGTCACCTTGAGCACATCCATTGCGGCCCTATGCTGATGGAATAAACCACTGAATAACTTGCCTGTTATCATCTCATTTCACTCTAGTATGATTGAATAAAAAGAATCAACATGGAAAAAGAACAACTATAAATCATGAATATACACCATGAACGAGTAACAAATATATTAAAAAAACAATAGTAAAAGATAACTGGCATAAGAGGGAATGAGAGGGCCCAAAAAGATCAGGATATAAATGGGGTGACTGACATAAGAGACTAAGAGGATGAGGATAAAAATGGGGTGACTGACATAAGAGAGACTAAGAGGATGAGGATAGAAATGGGGTGACTGACATAAGAGAGAATAAGAGGATGAGGATAGAAATGGGGTGACTGACATAAGAGAGACTAAGAGGATGAGGATAGAAATGGGGTGACTGACATTAGAAACAAACAAGAGTCAAGGGAGGTTCAAAGTCCCCAGGCAGACAGACCGGAAGAAAGGGGGTACAGTATATCAACACATCACTCACTATTGCCACAAACACTTGAGAAGGTATCACGGGGGTCGACGTTATCTTGGGGGCGGCCACGATAACGGAGTAAGTAAGGTTTTCTGAGAAGAGATAAGGGTCGAGGAGAAGGGTGAAGGTGTGTGTTGTGTGTTGTGTTGTGTTGTGTGTTGTTGTGTTGTGTGTGTTGTTGTGGTGTGTTGTGTGTTGTGTTGTGTTGTGTTGTGTGTTGTGTTGTGTTGTGTGTGTTGTGTTGTGTTGTGTGTGTGTGTGTGTGTGGATGTTGTTGTTGTTGTGTTACATGTATATATTGCTGTATGACAACGAAACTTATGAAATGTATCGTAACTGCTATGAACGATAATTGTATTTACATAATATGTGTGTTCTATAATCCTATATTATAATTATAATCCTATAATTATAATCTATATTATAATCCTATTTTTATTTATTCATAAACTATAAAACACCCACTACATTTCCCCTCCGTAAACACAAAAAGTACTATTTATTTATGTTAAAAGAAAACCTGATCTTCTGTCATACCCCTTTACTCTCTATGGACACAATGAAAAATAATCTGATAAAGCCAAAGTAACAGACACTAATAACCTTATCCTTATAGAGGCATTACTATCTGTTATTATATATATACGAGACACCTTTCAAACGTCCATAGATACTTAATAATGTAGAAAGAGCCACGAGACACTGAAAAAAAAGACTGTATAAGAGGCCTTTATGACTGCTTCACACGCCCCTCACACTCACCCCCTTCACCCACCCACTCCTCCTTCACCCCCGTCTGCTGAGTCGTCGCCTACCTGGTCTGAGGTCACGTATGTATTGTACGGTCAGGGTCTGTAGTCCGTGTGAGTCTTCAGTTAACCCACCACGAGATTGAGAAATGTATACCTGGAAATGAAAAATTGAGAAATATATACGTGGAAATATAATATACCTGAACATTATATACGTCAAAATTCATAATCAGAAAGATGAACAGATAGATAATACAGACAGAGATAACTTACTGTGTGTATGTGTGTGTGTTTAAAACTGTGTAAATAATAATTATATTCTTGCAATTCTGTTCTGCTTTCAATCTAATTTACGTGCAGTTTTATTATTGATTCTCATTGAGGACGATGGAAGTGGCGAAAACATTAAATTTTATGGACATAGCTTGGTGGTGGGGAGAATGGAATGAAGAAAGTTGTGGAATGGATGGCGATGGTATTGCATTGTTAATTAATATTGATGGTAAAAATGGGACGGTAGAGAAAGACTGAGTAACGCTTAGTGTCTAGAAAAAATTAGGAATATGTGAGGGAAAGTATATATGCAGATAGATACATTGAGAGAGAGAGAGAGAGAGGAGAGAGAGAGAGAGAGAGAGAGGAGAGGAGAGAGAAGAGAGAGAGAGAGGAGAGAGAGAGAGGAGAGAGAGAGAGAGAGAGAGAGAGAGAGAGAGAGAGAGAGAGAGAGAGAGAGAGGAGAGAGAGAGAGAGAGAATGTTGATGATGATGATGATGGTGAGAAAGGAGTGAGAAGGAAGTGGTGTGAAGGTTACACAGCTAGACGACAGTGGGAAGAGGTGGTGGTGGGGGTCGTGTGGGGGGGGGGGGAGGTGATTGGGATGATGGTGGTGGTGGTGGGGAAGTAAAACCGGTCGTGGGCAGAGGTCAGGCACGCGTGACCTTACGATTGAGGGGGTGGGGGTGGGGGAGGGCCGGGAGAGGAAGAGGGCAGTAAAAGGTGAGAGAGAGAGAGGGAGGAGTAGTGGAGGAGAGTATGGGAGGGGGAGGAGGGGAAGTGGAAGGTATGAGAGGGAGATAGAGAGAGGAGGGGAAGGGGAGGACGGGAAGGGGAGGGGGAGGGGACTGACTTGGTGGTAAAAGAGATGGTGGTGGTTAGGGATAGTAAAAAATTATTTGAGAGGAGAGTAGAAGAGAGGAGAGTTGAGGAAAAGAGAGGAGAGGAGAGGAGAGTTGGAAGAGTTGAGAGGAGAGGAAAGGCAGAGAAGGGGAAGGTAGAGTTGTGAAAGAGGGGGTAGAAATAGAGGAAGTAGTTGGGCCAAGAGTGAAGAATCAAAGTGTAAGGAATAGAGGAGGGAGGAGGAGGAGGAGGAGTGGAGGCTGAGGTAACCATGCATGACAGCCGCTGTGTTTACCCTCACATCACTCTCTCGGTGGGTTAGGTGTCAGTCTGGAAGTTGGGTTTCGTGTACGTGTGTGTGTGTGTGTGTGTGTGTGTGTGTGTGTGTGTGTGTGTGTGTGTGTGTGTGTGTGTGTGTGTGTGTGTGTGTGTGCTGACCTGGACCTTGGTAAAGTGGTTTCATAAGGGCTAAGTCCAGGGTCGGATCATGATTATTATACAGGGTGTATCGCGATGTATAGCATTAACTTTACACCTCATCTTTGTTAATATATATAAAAAAAAAAAAGATATATAACATATATTTTTGAGTACATTTTGTTCTATAAGTATGCTGTGTGTGATCTCAGTAAAGTACAATGAATACTGATAATGCATTGAAAATATGATTCAATGTAGGTTATAGAACATCACATAAATATTGCAATCATGATAAAGCTTATTAAGATGAAATAAATAACGCCTCTTTGGTCCGAAAACGATATTAGGCTTCCGCTCCCTCCGAAGCTCACCGCCATTTGACAACACAAGTTAAAATAGTTTTTTATCAGTATTCATTGAAAATTTACTGAGATCACACAAACCATACTTTATAGAACAAAATGTACTCAGAATTATACATTAAATCTCTGGTGTAAGTTAATGCTATACGTCGCGATACACATTGTAAAAAGAAGACAAGGGTATTAAGAAGAGGTGATGAACAAACGAGTAAGCATTAGAGAGCAAGAGGGAGGGGAGGAGAGGAAGGGAGGAAGGTAAAGCTGTGTTGTGGACGGAATATAAAAGATAAGACTTGGAATGAAAGGATGGCAAGGGAGTCGGAGGAGCACAGCAGGTGGTAATGGATGGCAGGGTTGATAGTGGTAAAGTTGGTAGCAGGTTGGTGG
>JAWZYT010006943.1:7500-19137 GCA_034508575.1 Petrolisthes manimaculis | reverse complement strand
ATTTTCAGTTACAAGTACAATACATTATTATGGCACTTTTGCATTTCCCTCATCATATCTCACATTATAGTAATTCATGATATGAGAGAGAGAGAGAGAGAATATGGATATGTATGGAGGAAATGGAGTAAAAAGTCTGAGAAAAAATGAAGAACAAAGAGAAGAGACGAAGAACAGAACAAGAGGTACAGAAAAAATAGAAAGAATGAGGACAAAGTGAAAAAAGAGAAAGGAGAAACTGTAAAGAGGAGATAAAATTGAGGAGGAGGAGGAGGAGGAGGAGGAGGAGTGAATGAGAAGGGTGCTGGAGGGAGGAATGTGTGTCAGTGAGGAGAAGAGGAGCTAAGTGCATGGAGGAGGAAGAAAGGAAGGGAAAGAAACACTGAAAGAATTACGATGGAGATAGAGAGAGAGAGAGAGAGAGAGAGAGAAGAGAGAGAGAGAGAGAGAGAGAGAGAAGAGAGAGAGAGAGAGAGAGAGAGAGAGAGAGAGAGAGAGAGAGAGAGAGAGGAGAGAGAGAGAGAGAGAGAGAGAATTATCAAGACATCTGTGTTTCTGTACAAGGAACACAACACAATAATTAGCCAAGTCTTTATCAGCCATTCATTCATACATAATATACGAGTACTGTTCTTTCTAGTTAAAACATTTTTATTTTGTCCACAGCCTTTATATTAAACAATGTGTATATATATTGTGTACTGTTACTTTATTACCAATACACACACACATATAGATAGGTACGAGATTAATGAGACTATAAGAAGGAAGGAAGGAATAAAGGAAGAAAAGAAGGAAAGAAGGGATAACGAGAGAGAAGGAACGAAAGAAGGATAAAAGAAGGAAGAAAGACAGGCAAGAGAAAGGGAAGTTGGAAGGAAGACAGGCAAACAGAACGAAGAAAGAACGAAAAAAGGGAAGACAGGAGAAAATAAAAAAATATACACAGAAGCAGGGAGGAGAGAAAAACACATTTGAAAGGTAAGAAAAGACGAATTTAGAAAGACGAGAAGAAAATAAGACAAGGATGAGAGAAAGATGGGGAAAAGACGAGATAGAAAACCAACAAAAGAGGAAAGAGACAATAACCAGAAACGAGACAGAGGAAAAAAAAATACAGGACAAAAAAACGGGAAAGAAAAGTGGAAAATAAACGTGAAATTGTTCTGGATGGGAATAAAAAAAAATGCAGGTCAAAAAAAAAATATATATATAGAATAGGAACGAGACAATAATAAAAGGAGAGGAACACGAGAAATAATAGAATAAGGAAGGAAGAAAGGAGAAGGATAGAGGAAGGAAGGTTAAGTTAGTGGGAAAGAAGTGAGCATAAAAGAAGCAAGTAAAAAAGAGGGAAAAGGATGAGAGAGAGAGAGAGAGAGAGAGAGAGAGAGAGAGAGAGAGAGAGAGAGAGAGAAAGATGTACTGTACACTAGCACTATCCCCACCTTCCTACCAACATACATACATACATACATACATACCTCCACCTTGCAGACTCATTACTTGGGCAAACCTGTCCCCTCTCTCTCTTTCTCTCTCTCATTCTCTCTCTCTCTCTCTCTCTCTCTCTCTCTCTCTCTCTCTCTCTCGTTCCACTTACATCAATTAACACCACAGTTTAATAACCATGAGGGAGACAATACACAAGCAAGTACTTTTGATGGTAGTGGTAGTAGTAATGGTAGTGGTAGTGGTGATGGTGGTAGTGGTGATGGTGGTAGTGGTGATATTAATGCTTGTGAATGTAGTGGCGGTGATGGTGGTGATGGTAGTGGTGGTAGTAATGGTAGTGGTGATAGTAATGCTTGTGAATGTAGTGGTAGTAGTAGTGGTGATGATGATGGTAGTGGTAGTAGTAGTGGTGATGATGATGGCAGTGGTAGTAGTAGTGATGATGATGATGGTAGTGGTAGTAGTAGTGGTGATGATGATGGTAGTGGTAGTAGTAGTGGTGATGATGATGGCAGTGGTGGTAGTAGTGGTGATGATGATGGTAGTGGTAGTAGTAGTGGTGATGATGATGGCAGTGGTGGTAGTAGTAGTGATGATGGCAGTGGACAGCAGCAGCGATGGTGGGTACAGGTGTATGTTTTGTGTAGTCACCTCAAGTACACACACACACACACACACACACAGTCAGGTACAAACACACACAAACACACACAACACACACACACACACACACACACACACAACACACACACACTACACACACAACGTCATGCTGTGAGTATAGGTGTTGGGGGATTTTCGTCTATCAGTATTCGTCATATGAATGCATCTGAGTATGGGTGTACAGTTGTGTTCAAAAGTTCCATTACACTCGAAAATATGAACAGAATAAAATAATAATCTATGAAAAATATTATGATAGATAAAATAGAATATGTATGACCACGACGATAATTCAGGGGGTAGTACATTGTTGGTTAATCTGGAGCGAATGATTCCTCCTAACTATTCCAAGCAACAGAACAAACACCATTATTTGTGTTCATATGGTCCTGTTTCCTGGCATAATTTGGAGGAATCAAGGCACTTCAATGCAACAAAAGTGAATTATCCCCTTAATCTTATACATTTTAATAAGTATATGCGATCTAAAAGAAAGTTGTGAGATCAATCAGAGGGTAAAAAAAATACTGTGTTGTTAAATGTATAATAAGACTTAAAAGTACGGGAAGGGTATGTTTTCTAATGCAAATATGACTTTTTTCACCTGTTATAGTATGATTTATTTGTTTGCATCCTACCCCAATTTATTGATCGATTATTAAATACGTGTGTGTGTATGTGTATGTGTGTGTTTGTACCTGAGAGACTGTATGTGTGCGAGTGTGTGTATACCTGATTGTGCCTGTGTGTGTACCTGACTGTGTCTGCGTGTGTGTGCACCCGACTATGGCTGTGTATGTGTGTACCTGACTGTGCCTGTGTGTGTGTGTGTGTGTACCTGAATGTGTGTGTGTGTGTGCCTGACGTACTCTTCCCTAACCCCTGATACCCTTGAGGGAGAGGGAGAACCCATCACCTCAGGAGAGTCTAGTTTTATGTCCACCACCACCTTCTCTCTACTGTGTCTGTGCCTGTCTATCTGTCTGTCTGTCTGTCTGTATATATATATATATATATGTGTGTGTGTGTGTGTGTGTGTGTGTGTGTGTGTGTGTGTGTGTGTAGACGCCCTTCCTTTTTTCTAATCTAAATGTCTATCGAACTGTGTGTCGCATGTCTACCCGAGTGTGTGTGTGTACTTGCCTATAGTCGTAACATACACGAAATGAGGAATAAGGTTCGTGCATGATGAGTGTGTGTCTTGTCTGGAACATAACATTATGATATACCTCAGTACTGTTGAGATGTGCTTGATTCTGTACCCCTTGTGTTTCAAACAGGAAGAGGTCGGTACTGGAACACACCCAACACCTTCCACATGGTCTGGTCGCTGCCACTAATTTACACTCAAGACAGTACAGTTCCACTCGGCAGAACAAACCCTCAAACTCATCATACAAGGTGGCAAATCCATTTTAACCAGTACGTCTGACTCACAACATTTTCACCAAATATTTAGGACACTTAATTATCACGTGCTTACAAACGACGATTTATGCAAAGGATTTACCTAAGCTCTTTGCAAGAACAACGTGCTGTACTCAACATTATGATTGTAAAGTCACAGTTTAAAGTTACGGTACAATATCTCATATACCCAAGTTAGAAGGACGCCGGGCCACAAACATTAAGGGACCCTGTGTTGTAGTCAGAAAATTGGAGGTAAGTGAGGCCTTCAAATAATACCAGAAAACACCACCTATATGGAAGGAGCTTGTTTCGTGGCATGGTCAGGTGGAATCAGAAGCCTCTAATTTTCATGGACGATCACAGGGTCATTAAATAGAACTGAGCGACTGAGCATTAACTTTTTCAACAGGTCGATAAGTGGCCTTTACACTTCACCACCTCAGGCTGTAATTACCAAAGATTACTTCGGTCTTGACTTGGAAATTCCTTTTACTCAGTCGGGGGTGGTGAAAATTTGGGAACGTGCCTGTCCTGTTTAATCGTGTATGTGTGTGTGTTTGTGTTTGTGTGTGTGTGTGTGTGTGTGTGTATTGAGGAACTAAATTTCTGAAGTTCACATTTCCTCCTACTCTTATTCTATGCCTATCTCCCCTTCCTCTTTCTTCCTCTTTCTTATTTCGTATTTATATTCCTCGTCTTCTTTCTCTCAGGCTTTTTCCTCCTCCTCTTCTTTCTCATTACCATCCACCTTCCTTGTTACAATTTCAGTGTAGCCAACTGCCACTTAAGTGCGACATTAATTAAGCTTGTTCTCACTTTACCATCACTATAAGTAGGACGTTTTTCCTTCCTCTTCGCCACTATTAAAATATTCTAGTTAAACAGGAATAAAATAGGACTCAGGGATTAATGCGTCCCTAAAGCAACCGGTTTCGAGAATGCTCAGATTTTGCAAAGATTAATCATCGTGATAGTGACGTACGTGAGTTACCGTCGCTGACTTAGTGAATTAGGCGAGTACACAATCATATAAATAACATGGGGTATAAATATCTCTGGGTGAATCTAAATCTCTTTTGTTTGAAGGGAAGACGAAAATGTATAAAATAATAATAGGTTGGAATATAAAGGAGATGGTGAAACGCTAAGGAAATTGGACAAGATCAAGTAAGAGGTGGTGAAACGCTAAGGAAATTGGACAAGATCAAGTAAGAGGTGGTGAAACGCTAAGGAGGATTTGTCGACAACATCAAGACTAGGGTTGGATAAGATCATGGAGGTTCAAGTTCAGGATGGGTTAAGAGCTCTATTAAACACACCAACGACCCCATCCCCGTCACACAGTACTTCAGGGTCGTGGCTACTATTCCCTATTAACGAGGTGACCAGCGGGAGGGAAGATGGGGGATGGGTGGAGTGGGGGGGAGGAAGATGGGGGGAATGGAAAGGGGAGGAGATATAATAGGCCGGGTGGGAGGTGAGGGGATGGGGGATGGGAAGTAGGCCGGGGGGAGGAGGGAAAGGATGAAGACCAGGGAGGGGGAGAGAAGGGAGGGGGAAAAGGGAGGGTCGTCCAGATTTGCAAGTTTTTACATTGTTTTTTTTTGTGTCTGTCTTAATTTTAGAGCTGTGAGGCGAGTGTACAGACGCCACTAAAAGTTACGTCTCACTCGTCCGTCGCTACACCTCAGCTGATAATGATTTTGACGGTGTATTCATGACCAAAGTAGTATTATTGTTAGATACACAATTCCGGTCACGTCGTGTACTTTTGTGAACAGTTTAGTATGCAGTTGCCTTTTCCTACGTTCATACATGGTCAGCACAAGCACAGACGAGCCATAGTGAAGGGCAGGATGAAAGGAAGGTTCTGTGCCGGGCTGTAGGAACGTTTGTAGGAAGGAAGGAAGAGGTGATGTAACTGGATGGGCGGTAGAATGGTTGCCTGAAGGAAAGGTTAAGTGGAGTAGCCATGTGCTCTACCTTAGCAATAGTGATGCTTTGTAAGGTACGGTATTGTTACAGACATAAGACTCGGGATCACTTATATAGTTTGCATCTGAAACACATACACGAGTACCGATGGTAGTGAATTTCAATGTGTGATTCAACGAGGCATAACAAGAATACCGGTACCCTCCGTCAAGACTGTTAATTAAAGGGAACAGTACAGTGTTAGTAGGTCTAGAGCAAGTGTGTCATGCAAACTATTCCAAGCATCAGGCCACCTTTATATTTGTTCATCTGGTCCGGTTTGCATTTATACTTTATAGGAACCAAGGCGCTCTAACGTAGCAAAATTGTATTTTAACAAAAAAATTAACCATTTGTTGAAAGAACTATAACAAGCAATTGTAGGATACAGTCTTTGTTTTCAATATGTTTCTCTCACCGTAATTATTATCCTTTACATGTAGGACTTTCTGTCAGTCCTTGCACTACTACACATCATTCCACGACGCTAAGGTTATTGGACGGTGAAGCATCAAACATATGTGTTACGTCCATCTACATGATGGTGTTAATGTCCCACAGCTACTACACTTGGCTCATCTCCAAAATAAGGTGTTTTTTCCTTGTTGAGTTTAGCACCTTTATACAAACACAGAATGAAACGTGTCAATGTAGTTGTATTTAAAGGAAGCATCAGTATCTTAATACTTCCAGGGATGGTTGACGTAAACGTGAAGTCTGTCATACATAGTATTGCATTTATTTAAACTTTAAACTGTAAACAAAGTGTATGGCTGTTGTAGACTGATGACGCAGAGAGTGCTAAATATATTTATCTTTTCTGAGGAGGTAGCAGGGTTCAAATATTTAAAATATTTATAAGCGCCGAGCCTTTGTACTCACTCGTAAATTACTTCCGCCATGATAAAGTGTTTGAGACCAGAGACGAATTAGCGACACGATGTTATAAGCTTCTCTCTCTCTCTCTCTCTCTCTCTCTCTCTCTCTCTCTCTCTCTCTCTCTCTCTCTCTCTCTCTCTCTCTTCTAAAACATACCAGGAGGCTGCGACATCATTAACAACACAGTGCCAAAAACGTTAAATGAATTGCATATTTATAACTCTCAGGCTCGTCTTTAAGGATTCAGAATTACAAGCAACAACCGAACAAAATATATTCCTAAAACTTATAGTTGTAGCAAATATGAAAAAAAAAAACTAATTATATAAGTAATATCATGTATAAAAGTCTTGAAGCCGTAACAATATAAACAAGTACATTTACACTTATAAGAACGAACAAAACGAGAAACAGCTAATGTTTTTTCCCCAAACTCTGAAAGCATTACTGTTCCGAAGACCGAAAAGGGATATGTTGTCAGCAAGTTTAAGACTACAAGTTCCTCCAGACTATAGACGTAAGAAGGCAGGGGAGGGGAGGGGAAAGACTGGGAGGCAAGGGGGAGGGGAAATAGGGGACAAGGGGAAAAGGAAGGGGGTTAGGATTAAGAAGGCATACAAGGGGGTGAGGCAGGGGGAAGGGAGGGGAAAGACAGGGAGGTTGCCAAGGGGAGGGGGGAAGACAGGGGGGCTAGGATTAAGAAGGCAGACAGGGGGTGGGGGGTGGGGGGGGTGGGGTGGCAGGGGGTAGGGTAGGTATAGGTAGGCACAGTACATCGCCCAAAATAAACACTGCATGAAGGTCCTCAGTCTTTGCTTCTTGTCTCACTCCATCCCTTCCTTCCTTCCTTCCTTCTCTCTCCCTTCCTTCCTTCTCTCGCCCTTCCTTCCTTCTTTTTCCCTTCCTTCCTTCCTTGCCTCAAGCTATCCCTTCCTACCCTCCATCCCCTTTTTCCTTCCTTCCTTCTCTATCCCTTTCAACCCTCCATCCCTCATTTCCTTAGTTTCCTACCACCATCCCTTCCTTCCTTCTTTCTCTCTCCCTTCCTTCCTTGCCTCACTCTATCCCTTCTTACCTTCCATCCCTTCCTTCCTTCCTATCCCCATCCCTTCCTTCCTTCCCTCCCTCCATTCCTTTTTCCCTTTCTTCCTCCTTTCTCTCTTCTCCTTACCTCTTTAAATTCTTTCTTTTCTCTCTCCCACCTTTCTTTAATTTTACCATTTTTCTCTTCTTCCAATTCTTTCTCCCTCCCTCCCTTCCTTTCTTCGTGGTTTTCTTATACATCGTTACTTCCTTTCTCATTTCTTTTCATCATTTCTTCTTTCAACAACATTTCTTTTACATTTTCCTCTCTCTTCTCTTCTCTCACTTTTGTCACCATAATAATTACGTACAGACTCTCTCTCTCACTCTCTCTCTCTCTCTCTCTCTCTCTCTCTCTCTCTCTCTCTCTCTCTCTCTCTCTCTCTCTCTCTCTCTTTGCGTCACTCCTGTTGACACACAAACACTCCGTCCGCCGAGAGAGAGGGAGGAGGAGAGTGCAGTCAGTGTGAGGGTTGGAGGGAGGGGGACAGGGGGTGGGGGGGTGAGGGAGTAAGAGAATGTAGGAAGGTATAAACACATCCAAGGACAGGCACACACACACACACACACACACACACACACACACACAGGTATAAAGGTAGAAAAATAGATGACAATAGATGAAAGAGAAAGAGGGAACGAAACTACAAGCAACATTTAACACTTTCAGATCACACAGAAAATCGCCTGACTCAATATACAGAAAAAAGTTTATATATACATAACCAAAACGTAGAAATGTTCATCAGATGCTTATTACAACATTCACAACAACTACTACTGACTTACATAAAACGACGGTGACCACAACATTAAAATATCATAAGTGAAGAAAAATGCACACTTTGTTCACATTAATTAATCCTGCTGGACCTGACAACGACGACGACGACGACGACGACGACGAGGATAAAAAACGAAAGGAAAGAGACCGAATATCAACAGAGAAAATACTGATACTTCCTCTCTCTCTCTCTCTCTCTCTCTCTCTCTCTCTCTCTCTCTCTCTCTCTCTCTCTCTCTCTCTCTCTCTCAGTATGCAGGAGTAGCCACCACCAGACTTCACATCCTTATATGTAAACAAACCTCGTATGCAATGATTACAAACTGTACTCTTCTTCTTCTTCTTCTTCTTCTTTTTCCTCTTAAAGGATGTTAGTAGGTGTCGCATTCTTTAATCTTTTAATTAATGTGTTCGTTCGGCTTCATTCCATAACACCGACATACATACAGATTCACTTCATCCATCCAATTAAGGTACCGGTACATGTTATCATATATAGTAAGTACCGTACGTACATACATACATACAGTCTGTTTCACTCAACAATGCACAATAATCCGTCTTTATACCATTCAGGAGGGAAATTGGACCACACACACACACACACACACACACACACACACACACACACACACACACACACACACACTCACACACACCTATTATAATCCAATATAATCCACTATACCATACCCAAATCCCGTCTTAGTATATATAATGCAGAAATAAAATTAATGCAGATTCTCCTAAAATAAAAAATAAATAAATACATAAACAAATAAATGTGTGTATATTATGAACACAAGAGCAAGCAAAGGCCAAGACGGTGAGTGACCAATACAATGATGGGAGTGGTGTGCTTGGAACCTACTTAAGAGCATAGATAGTATCACTGGGGGAGGGGGAGGAGGAGGAGGAGGAGGGGGCCGCTAGGAGCATCTCTTGAGAGCATACTGTACACTATTTTTTTTTTTTTTTTTTTTTTTTTTTTTTTTAGCTGGGGCCGCCGCTTGGACTTACATGGAGGAGAGCATCGATCCCTGAGAGCATACTGGAGGTTGGTGAAGCATTACTTGAGTCCATGGAGTGTTTATCCCTTTACTGCTAAATTACTTGACATTCTCCGAGGCGTGGAAGCAAGTGAGGTGAGAGGGAGGGAAGAGGGAGGAAGGGATGGAGATAGGGAGGAGAGAGAGGGAGGAAGGGAAAGAGGGAGGGAGATAGGGAGGAAGGGACAGAGAGGGAGGAGAGAGAGGGATGGAGGGATGGAGGGAGAGAGGAGAGAGGGAGAGGATGATGATACCAGCAGACGATGGGTATTGAATCATGGAGTTAGAATAAGACCTCCATGATATGAATCCTTTTTTGTTCCATTATTATATTATATTCTCGTGGCGGCTGTAACTTATTAACTCTTTTACTCCCGACTGTCCTTTTAATAACAATAATAACAATATGAGGAATTTTCTCTTTATAAGTGAAGGACGAGATCTAGGCAGCAACAGCAGTAGCAGAAGTCCAACGTATAATTTATAGCGTAATTAATTAGCAACATTACATAACACCGATGAACACGACTGATTTCCATCCTTTATACACAAAAAAATGGCAATTAATCCTGACGGTGTTGACCACAGAGCCGCTCCACTACACTCAAGGTTTTAGTATTTTTTTTTTTGTTTATCTACCGGTATCCTAGTTCTCAGGTTGTACAGTACATTCCTCATCTCTCTCAATATTTATCTTGCTTATTCCATTTCTTCTTTTCTCTGTTTGTTATGTTTATCGCTTTTATCGTCCATTCTATATATCTCCCATTACTTTTCTTTATCATTTATTATCTATTTCTCCTATTCCTTATCTTTTCCATTCACTATTATTTCACTTTCCTGTATTTCACACGACCTTACCTTCCTCATCATCCCTTATCCATTTGTATTCTCACACTCTGTACAGTCACGAACACTAATAAGTATTCAGGTGTGCTACGAAAACCTAAATAGAGACATTAAATAAAAACAAAATTATATATACATTGGAAATAATTCAATTGGTGATTTAAACTGTTCAAAGCTTCAACTAAATCTGTATACTTATTAGTGCTTACGACTGTACATACATACATACATACATACATACATACTGTACATACATACATACATACTCTCTTTCCCATCCGTTCCTAATAACATCCAATCTTTACCGTTCTCAAACCATTGCTTATAAAATACTCATTCTACACATTCACACTCCTAATAAAATCACACCTTTATCTTCCTCAAATCACCCATTAAAATTCTATATCCTCACACACATTCCTCCTAAAGATATCACTCCCTGACTTTCCTCATGTACACCATACATTAAAATTCTACATCATCACACTCCTGCTATTAATATCACACCATAACCTTTCTCAAATTATGTCTTGTTCACTTTCTACACACTCACATTCCTTCTAATAATAATCACATCCTGCCTGACCTTTCTCAAATCACCATCCCTTATTAACCTTATACTGCCTCACATTCCTAATATCCAAACAAACAAACCCTTATTTTCCACACACCATCCATTATAATTCTACACCAACACACACACTCCTTCTAATGTCATCCCACTCTGACCTTCCTCAAACCATTGCTTGTTAACCCTCTGCTTGCACACACACACACACACACACACACACACACACACACAAACACACATACACACACACACACACACACACACACACACACACACACACACACACACACACACACACACTCGCTCTCTTCACCACCAACAAACACACACACACACACTCACTTTCGCTCTCTTCACCACCAACAAACAACAAACAGAGTGTATGTATGTAGGTCTGCTAAGTGTTGGTGACCTGAGGCGTGGGCGGTGACTACTAGTACCCAGTAGCAACAGCCCATGAAGAAAATTGGTGTGTGATGAGAGGGAGGCACCAGACCAGACCAGACTAATGTGTTGACGAGCATATGTATTGTTGTTGTTGATGTTGTTGTTGTTGCCAGACTATACAGTAAACATGATGTAATAATTATACACTCTTTCCTTCCTTCCTTCCTTCTTTCCTTCCTTCTTTCCTTCCTTCCTTCCTTCCTTCCATCCTTCTTTCCTTTCTTCCTTCCTTCCTCCGTGCCATATGAATTAATTAAGGGACCCTGTGATGTACGGTAGTCAGAAAATTGGAGGTTGGCGAGTCCTTCAAATTAATTAAAGGAGCTTGTTTCCAGTCATAGTTTGGAGGAATCAGAAGCCTCCAATTTTCATACACAATCACACAAGGGATAGTATTAACCTGTACACATTTTTTTTCGTCCGCCAATAAATTAACAGCTTTTTAATTTTGTTTTTCTTTGTATGTCATGAAT
>JAWZYT010006943.1:0-2500 GCA_034508575.1 Petrolisthes manimaculis | reverse complement strand
TCCTTCAAATATTGCCACGAAACATTACTTACTATAGGATGGAGCGTGTTTCGTGGCATGGATAGGAGGAATCAGAAGCCTCCAATTCCTATACACGATCACAGCTAGGGTCCTTAATTAACTACGTGGTGTCTGTCTGCTATTTTCACTGGGCCTTCATTCAGTTTCTCATTAATTAAGTGGAAAATTGGTATAATACTCCAAATGATGTGTAACTTATAATTCCACACCTATTTACATGATACACCACACACTACTTATACCTATTCATTAAACCATGGATACTTATTAAATATTTTCACCTTTGAGAATTCGTTTGATACGGTATAATATTATATTTTTGGTTATATATATTTTTTCCTTCTCGTGTTTTCCTGTTTCTTTTTTGTGAATTATTTGTATTAGTGATATTAAATATTTTCCCCCTTCGTCTATTCATTTGATTATTATTTCTTTGCTTATTTATTTATTCATTCCTTCTCGTGTTTCCTTCATTCGTTTTTGTGTTATATCAGTGTTGTATTCCTTTTCCTGAGACGGGAGAGGACTAAAAAAATACACACACACACACACACACACACACACACACACACACACAACACACACACACACACACACACACACACACACACACACACATACCCACACACACACACACACACACACACACACACATGTACCGTAATACACCTGGGATCCTAAATACATACTCATTGTCATACACTCATTCTTAACTCCTTCAGTCA
Source organism: Petrolisthes manimaculis (assembly GCA_034508575.1). Classification (NCBI taxonomy): domain Eukaryota; kingdom Metazoa; phylum Arthropoda; class Malacostraca; order Decapoda; family Porcellanidae; genus Petrolisthes; species Petrolisthes manimaculis. The sequence continues at coordinate 1,754 of JAWZYT010006943.1, read as the reverse complement.
ACCAACATACATTATTTATTTTGCTCTGGCTGACCACCATATTTGACTTATATTTTTACTTATTATCTTATTATTTATGTATCTTAATATTATTTACTTCTTATTTACTTTATTTCTTTCTTTGTTTTCTTTACATTCTTCTCCACTCAAAATACTTCCCTGATATTTCTCTAGCGTTATTTTTTTTTTTTTTCATTCCTTCAGAGTCAATTTTTTTTTTTTTTTTTTTTTTTTTTTAACTTCCATTTCATTCTTGTATTCATTTTCGCCCATCACAATTTTTCCTTAACCACTCGTCTGAAAAATCTTCTCTCCAGGCAAATTTTACCGTTACATTTGCACTTGCATATTCCTTTCTCTTTTTTTTATATGTTATTTTCTATTTATTTCCTCTCTCTCTCAAAATGGAAAAAAATTTAACTATATAATATTATACTGTATATCTGCATTAATTTTAAGGGGGTGTGGGAATTGAGGGACATGCAGGTTTGGGGTTGGGGAGGATTGGGGGGGGGAGGTGAGGAATAGGGGACAGGGCTTGGGGTGGGAGGTTTGGAAGCCTGTCCCCTATTCCCACATCCCCCCCTAACCCCCACAAGCCTGTCCCCCTACTCCCGCACCCCCCCAGTCCCCCCCCCCAAGCCTGTCCCCTACTCCCACACCCCCTTAAAAGATATTCCCTTGTTAGTAATTATAAAAAAAAAATATAGAGGACTGCTGAATCCTACAATGTAAAATAATTCCCTAATCATTTATACAATATGGTGTTGGTCTGTTAGTTAATTAAGGGGGTGCGGGAGTGGGGGGGGGGGACAGGCTTGGGGTGGGTGGGTAGAAAGCCCTGTTCCCTATACCCACACCCCATAACCCCCCTCTCCCAAGCCTGTCCCCCTACTCCTGCACCCTCTTAAACCCCCCACCCCAAGCCTGTCCCCCTACTCCTGCACCCTCTTAAACCCCCCACCCCAAGCCTGTCCCCTACTCCTGCACCCCCTATTCCCGCACCCCCTTAATTAATACTATAGTCTAATTAAATCAAATACTCACAAAATTATCAACCATAAGAGATTACCCTCCTCATCAACAATCACTTTTTTCCGGTTTACACTGTCATGGAATATATGTACAGTCACGTGCACTAATAAGTATACAGGTGTGCTTCCAATGCCTAGAGACAGTAAATATAAATGCACAATAAGATCTCCATTGGTTTTATTTGTTCGTTGGTGAATTAAACTCCATGGTCAAAAAATTAAAATTCAACCACAGCTGTATACGTATTAATACTCGTGACTGTACTGTTGTCCTATACTTGTTCTTACTCGGTTTTATATATATAATCTCAAGGAAGGGAAAACGGGAAGGAACATTAATGAACGTAATCTCATGACCAAACAAGTTTTTCCTTTATATTAAAATTTACCCTGTTTCCTTATTAATTTCTATACCCCGTGTGCCGATCAAAATAACCTCAAATTGTGCCAGTTTTTTTTCCTTTATTATCATAGTATTATTTTTCAGCGAAGGGTCGAGCAGCCAAATAAAGAAGCTGTGTTTTTCGTGGTTTTCATTCATCTGTATGAGGAAAAAAAAAAAAAAAAAAAAAAAAAAAATATGAAACTTGGGTGGTGTGTATTGTTGTTTATGGCATTAATTAAGGACCCTCATGATTCCTCATGACTATGAGGCATATACTGTTGGTAAATCTGGGGTAAGCAATTCCTCCAATCTATTCCAAGCAACAGGACACCATT
>JAWZYT010006942.1:7500-18743 GCA_034508575.1 Petrolisthes manimaculis | reverse complement strand
AAGTTAATTAGGGTTTGTGTGTATGTGATGCATGGTGGGTAGGTAGGCGCTAGGTTGTATTAAATTGTAGGTGCTTTTACTTGCTCGTGTGTGTTGTGTGTGTGTGTGTGTGTGTGTGTGTGAGGCAGAGAGAGAGAGAGAGAGAGCTTCTTAGCCCTCATCTCTCTCAATATAGAAAAAAAAAAAAAATGTGTGACGTGTGTTTCAACTCATTATGTTTTTATGTGAAGAAAAATATGAGCGTAGCCTTGTGTTTTGTGTGTTGCTTGCCTGCTTACTTCCTTGCCTGTGTGAGGGAGCTTTAATTTAGAGTATGTTCATAGATATATATTACCAGTACATGTGCCTGTGTCCACCCGTGTGCTTGTAACTGTGTGTGATGTGTGTAATGTGTGCATGTCGTGCGTGTGTGTGTGTGTATGACCGTGTGAATAATATTGGACCACAACGCCACCAGTACCAACACCACTACTACCACCACCTACAACACCAACACCACTACCACCACCACTTACAACACTAACACCACCACTACCACCACTACTACCACCACCACCTACAACACCAACACCACCACTACCACCACTACTACCAACACCAAATCACCACCAACACCACTAACAAAATTACTCGCATATTTCCCCCATATTACGACAACGAAACCTTTGCACACCGTCCTCTTCCACCTCCTCCTCCTCCTCCTCCTCCTCCTCCTCCTCCTCTTCTCCTCTTCCTCCTCCTCCTCCTCCTCATATTCCTCTGACCTTCACCTCTCCAAAGCCATGTTCCCCGAAGTTATCCCGCTGCGATACTAATTTGTGTTAGTGCCATTTCTTTTATCCTTCCTTCCTTCCTACATCCTTCCTTCCTTCCTTCCTTTCCAATACTGCTTTTATTTTTCATTCCTCCTGCTCCTCACTTTATTCGTTCCATCTTTCTCCCTTCCTCTTCCTCTTCTATTCCTCGTTTTCTTTCTCAGTTTGTCCTTCGTTGTTTTATATATATATATATATATATAACTTATTTACTTTCATCTATCTTTTATTTCCTTCCTTCCCTTCAACATCTTCCCTTCCTCTTTTGCTTTCCTTCATATTTCAGTTTTTCCTTCTTCCTCTATTCCTTGTGCTTCTCACCTTTCATTTTTCTTTTTTCCTTCTTCGAGATTTCTTCCTGTGTCCCTCCTTTCCAGTTTTTTTTATCCTCCTTCCTTCCATCCCATCTACTTCCCTATACTGTCCTTCCCTCCTCTTTTCCATTGCCAATTTCCTTCCTTTCTTTTCCTCTCCTCCTCCTCCTTCTCCTCCTCGTCATCCTCCTCCTCCTCCTCCACTTCCACTTCATTCTCCTCACTCAATGTCCATTTTCTCCTCTACCGGTTCTCTCTCCTCCTTTACTCTAGTTCCCCTTCCCCACTTCCTCCTCGCACCCTCTCTCTCTGTCTCTCTTTATTTACCATTTTGTCCTTTACATCATCACATTTTGCACATTGCTCTATTCCCCTTTCCTCCAATTCTCCTTCCTTCTGTCCCTCCAATCCTTTCTCATTTATTTTTTCTCCCGCTTCCATTCCCTCTTATTTTCCTCTTAATTAAGTTTCATTTTATCACCCTTTTCCTTATGGACTCTCTCCTTTCCCTGTTTCAGTTCTTCTCATCCTTCCTTCCTCCCTCCTACCTCTTCATTCCCCTCTTACACTCTTGCCTCCTTTCCCTGTATTCTTCCCTCTCACTCTCCTATCCCTCTGTCTTCCACCACCACCACCACAACCAGCCTTCGACCCTTTCTCTTCCCTTCCTCCCTCCCTCCCCAGTACCCAAGCCAAGACCGACCTCGTATACCTTTCCAGCCTTCCTTCTCAGACCAGACAATTTGCCCATTCCTTCTCCTCCTTCCTTCCTCTCTCTCTCTTCCTCCTTCCCTCCATTCTCTATCCATTCTTCCTAATCTCATTTTTGCCCCATTTCCTTCCTCCTTCTCTCTCTTTTCCTCCCTCCTTCCTCTCTTTCCCTTCCTCCCTCCTTCCCTCCATTCTCTATCCATCCTTTCAACTTTCATTTTTGCCTCCTTTCCACACTTCCTTTCCCTACCTCCCTTCCTCCTACCCTTCCTACAATCTTCCCTTATCCTTTCAGCTTTCATTTTTGTCTCATTATCAACCCTCCTCTGTGTCTCACCATCCTTCCAACATTCATTTATATCCCTTCTTCATCCTTCTTTCATCTCTCACACTCTCTCTCTGTCTGTCTCTCTCTGTCTCTCTCTCCCTCCTCTGCTCCATTAATTTATTCACTCGATCCTTTTAGTATTCATCTTTATTCACTTATTCTCCTCCCTCTCCATCTCTCTCTCTCTCTTCCCTCCTATTATCTCTCCTCCATACTCATTTGTCTATCGATAGTCTCATCTCCTTCCTTTCTTCTCCACGCACCCTCCTCCTTCCTCCTCTCTCTCCTTCCTCTCTTTCTCTCTCCTCTTCCAACCAAACTCTCAAGATCTTTCCAATCCTCGTTTTTGCCTCTTCTTTTTCTCTTCTTCTTCCTCCCACTCTCATCTTACTTATTTTATTATTTTATGCTCCCCCTGCATCTTATATTTTTACCCATTTTCCCTCCTCTCCTTCCATGCATTCTTTCATACTCTATTATCTTTCACTCCTTGTATCCTCCTATTTTTCTTCCTCTTTCCCCCTCCCTGGACTGTCTCTGCTATATTACTTTTTCACACTATTCCTTTTTTTCCTCTCTCCCCGTTTTCGCCCTTCATCAACCCCCTAATTCCTTCTTCATTTCACCTCTCCCCTTTGTCCCTTTACCTCAAAAATCCCATCCCTGAGCTGCCTTCCTTCCTTCCCTCCTTCCTTCCTTCCTTCCTTCCACCCTTCCTTCCCTCCTTCCTTCCCTTCCTTCTTTGTTTTACTTGCCCATGTGTCCTTCCCTCCACAGCAAGCTACCCTATTATTTTCTCGCCTCCTCTGTGTTTCCCTCCCTCAGGCCTTTTTCTTTTGTTCTCTCCTTTATTCCCTCGTATTTGCTCAACATACAAACAAACATACATACAAGCCCCCAAAACACTTGCAAACATAAGAGACACTCGAACCGTCACACACAAAATATCTCCTCCCTTTTCCTCCTCTCTACAACACACATCTTTTCCTACCAACCACTCATTAGCCAACGTGTGGAAGGATTTGACACGTAGCCTACTGTTATTGGCAGCAAGAATTGGCATGCACACTGTTATTTCTTTTATTTTTCGAGGGTTTACAACATATAGAAAATGTAAGACTATACGTAATTACAATAATGATGATTAGGTATATATATGTTGTTTGGCAGCCACAGAATCACTCAGTAAGAAAGACTCGCATTGCTTTCCCATTTTCCTTTCTTTCTTTTTCCTTCTCACAAGCTATATAGGGTTACTTTCTACCTCTCTGTCTCTTTCCCCTTTCCTCCTCCTCCTTCTCTTCTTTCATTTCTCGCATTTTTGTGGCCTTTACCCTCTACGTGTCCTCATCTCTTTCTCATCTCTTTTCACTGCTCTCTCGCCTCTCCTTTTCGTCCCTTCTCCCAATTCTCATTTTTCTTCTGCGTGTGTCCCTACCTTCCTTTATATCTAGCTAGCTAGCTAGCTAGCTATCAATCTATCTATCAATCTACCCATCTATCTACCCATCTATCTATCCATCTATCTATCCATCTATATATCTAACCATCTATCTATCTATCCATCTATCTATCTATCCATCTCTGTTAAAATTTCTCTTTCCTTCCTTCCCTCTCTTCCCCTTCCACCCTATAATATCCTTCCATTTTGTTTTTATTTTTCACTTTATGTTTTTCTTGCCTGCCTGGTTTCCTTCCCAGCCCTCTCTCCCTTCCTCCAGTTTTGTTTCCCCCCCTTCCATTCCTCCTCTCTCCTTATCTCCTTAACACCACGTAATCGTTTTGTTTACATCTTGCTCGTCGTCCTCTTTGTCTCTCTTATTTTTTCGCTTTCTTCTCCAAATTTAATTTCCACCGGTAATGTTTTGCACCACTCTCTCTCTCTCTCTCTCTCGTTTGTTTATTCGTTTTATTTATGTTTGTCTGTGTCTGTCTGATTGTCCGTGTGTCTGATTGTCTGTGTGTCTCATTGTCTGTGTCTGGGTCTGTCTGATTGTCTGTTTGTCTGTGTTTGTCTCTGTTTTTCACTTTCTTTTATTTACTTTCTCATATTTACTGTATCTCTTTCACTTGCTCATTCTTTCCCATCTTCTTTCCTTCTCACTTCTCTATATTCATTCTTCCTTCCACTTTCCTCCTCTAGATCCTCTCTCCCTTCTCTTTCTCTCTCTCTCTTTCTCTCTTGTCATCCGCCATTCTCTACCTCTCTTCTTTTCAAATTCCTTTTTCTCCTTCCCTCTGTTCTCATCCCTTCCTCCTCCTTTGTCTTAGCCCTCCCTCCTCCTGTCTCCTCCAGATCCTGTCCCTTACTTTTTCCTTACCTTACTCCTCTCTCACTCATTCACTCACTTGCCTACCCACCCCCCTTCTCTTTCTCACTCCCTACCCCCACCCCATTCTCTAGCTCTATATAAATTTACTCCTCTCTCTACCTACTCACTCCTCTCTCTTTCTCACTCTCACCCCCCCCCCCCATTCTCGCAATATATATAAATTTCACTACTTTCCTCCTCCTCCTCCTATTTTCCCTCTTGTCTTTGTACTTATCGTAATTTTCTTCAGTCCTTCTCCAACTCCTCTTTTTCTCCACATCCAATCCTATTTCGTTCCCTTCCTCCTCACGCCTCCTCCTCCCCCTCCTCCTACTTTTCCCATCCCTTATCCCTCCTCCCCCTACTCTTATTTTAGTCACTCTTTCCTTACATCTTCTCATGCCATTCTTTTTAATCCCTTCCCATTTTCACCCAAACCTAAACCTAACGTATCCTAACACTATATCATTAAACCTCTTTTAACAAATCCCTTTTATAATTCGACAAAAAAAATTAGTGCCTTTGAGTTGGTCAGTCCTCCTCCTCCTCCTCCTCCTCCTCCTCCTCCTCCTCCTCCTCCTCCTCCTCCTCCTCCTCCTCCTCCTCCTCCTCCTCCTGTACTGGACGTCCCTCGAATACTTTATGAAGTAACACAATGGAGTAACTTCACAACGACAACTTGTAACTAAATATTTACCCAATAATTTCTTACTGATAATAATCTGACTAATTTTCTTTATACACTTGCATATCCTCCATATTCTTCAGTTATTCTCCCACAGATATAATGATGATAATGGTAATAATAAAAATAATAAATCAGTAATACAAAATACATACAAATAAAAATAATAATACAAAATACATATAAATAAAAATAATAATAATAATAATATAATAATAATAATAATAATGATAATAAATAATAATTATAATAAAATAAATAATAAACAATAACAACAATAACAACACTTAATGCACCAACAAAAACAAACAACAACAACATCATCATATCTTTCCTTCCCTTCTCTTCCTGTCGTTTTCCCTCCTCCTCCTCCTTCAACTACACTTTTCCCTATTCTATGACATGAAGAATGGATAGTTAGGATGGACGTCACAAACAGGCCAGCTCGTGTTTTGATGTTGTTGGAAATGCCTCTGTAATCCTTTGAAGTCCCTCACCTCGTACTCGACCTAAGCCCTACTCGACCTACTTATTTCTTTGTATTCCTATGGGGTGTCTCTACTCCTTGTTCTTCGTCTTCTACTACTTTCTCTGTTGTCTTCCTTTACTCGATTCCTCTATCTCTGCCCCCCCCCCCTCCTTCTTTTTCCTCTCCTCCTGTTCCACATCTTCCTTTTCCACTGTGCTTCTCCTCCTCCTCCTCCTCCTCCTCTTATTTCCCCTTTCCTTTTCTTCCCCTTTTCTTTTTCCTCTTTATTCCTCTCCCTCTTTTTCTGTACTCCTCCTCCCTCATCCTCTCTCCTACTTGTCTTCTTCCCCTCTTCCTTTACCTCTTTATTCCTCTCTCTCTTTCTCTTTGCTCCTCCACCTCTTCCCTTCTTATTCATTCTATTTCTTCACCAACACATCAACACAAAAAAAAATTCATAATGCAACCAACAAGGAATTCAAGCCATAAAGTATAATAACCACTCAGTCTCCCAAATTATAGCTGAATAACCATTGCCTAGGAACATAACATAATATAAATTGGGTGTGTGTCATGTGTGTTTTGAGTGTGTGTGTCTTTTGAGTGTGTGTGTGTTTTGAGTGTGTGTGTGTTTTGAGTGTGTGTGTGTTTTGAGTGTGTGTGTGTGTGTTTTGAGTGTGTGTGTGTTTTGGGTGTGTGTGTGTTTTGAGTGTGTGTGTGTTTTGAGTGTGTGTGTGTTTTGAGTGTGTGTGTGTTTTGAGTGTGTGTGTGTTTTGTGTGTGTGTGTTTTGTGTGTGCGTGCATGTTCATGTGTGTGTGTCTGTGTTTTGTGTGTGTGTGCGTGTGAGTGTATGTTCATGTGTGTGTGTGTGATATGAAATTCCTGTTTTAATGAACTTTAAATTCCAGAGTTCATCCATCCATACGTTCATTCACCCTTTCGTTCATCCTTTCATCTATCTGTTCTTTCATCTATCCTTTCAAACTATCATCCATTCATCTGTCTACCTGTTTTTTCTATCTCTATGTCTATTCGCTTATCAATCATCTATCTATCCATCCATCCATCTATCCATCAAATAATTTATCAGTTGAATCTACCCATCTAGCCTTCCAGTCAATCTATCCACCCATCCAACCTTCCTTCCTTCCCTCCATCAATTAATCCATTTTTCCTCCTTCTTATCTCTCTTTTCTATACTTTCCTCACTTTTTTTTCTCGTCCTAGACTTTTTTTTACCTTATCATCCCTCATCAATTTTATTCGTGATATTTTAACATATACAATTACCGATTCTCTGTGATAATAACCTGACTTTACCATACTAAAAAAAAATAATGATAAAAAAAAAACGTCATTGTTTCTGCCGGGCAATTACAAGTTACTTATACCAAAAATCTTTCACAAATTTTCCCGATCGTCTACATCATTATTATCATCATTTTGGTTCTTTTTACTTCCAAACTTCTTCCTCTACGTTTTTCTTTTTATGTGTACTGAGCGGAGAAAGATATAAGTTGGGTGTAGAAGGGGAGACTTTGCATGGATGGTGAGGCTCGATGATAAAGGAAAAGGAAAAAGGAAAAAGGAAAAGGAAAAAGGATAAGGAAAAGGAAAAAGGAAAAAGGAAAAGGAAAAAGGGAGGGATAGACAAGGCAGGGAGGGGAGGGAGGGAGGGAGAGAGAGAGTGGACTGGATGGGCATGGGAGTGGAAGGAATGAGGGAGGGATGGAAGGAATGAGAGAGGGATGGAAGGAATGAGGGAGGGATGGAAGGAATGAGAGAGGGTTGGAAGGAATGAGGGAGGGATGTTAAGGAATGAGGGAGGGAGGGAAGGGACTGAAAGAGAGAAAATGGAAATGAGAGTATGGGAGGGAGGGAACGAACGAGGGGGTAGGAACTGGAAAGAAAAGAAATGGAGGGAGGAAGGGACTCAACCGAAGAAAGAGGAAAGGCAGGGAAGGAGTGTGGGAAAGGGAAGAAGGAAAAAGGACACAGACTAAAAGAAAAGATGGAAAGAAGAGTGTGGAAGGGAGGTAAGAAGTCAGTGAAGATTCTTAGAGAAAAGTTACAAGGAAAAATAGAGAGAGAAGTAAAGTGAGGAGTAAAAAAAAGTATGGAAAATGAAAGACAGAAAGAAAAATAATGGATAGAAAAGGAAAAAAGGGAGAGGAAAAGAAGAGAGAGCAGGAGGGAATACAGGAATAATGAAAGGAAGGAAGGAAGATGGGAAAGAAAAACAACAGATAGAAACGGAATGAAATAAAATGAAAGTGACAGGCCATACTGTAAGAGAATAGAGGAATGGAAGGAAGAACAAAGAGAGAGAGAGAGAGAGAGAGAGAGAGAGAGAGAGAGAGAGAGAGAGAGAGAGAGAGAGAGAAGGGAGGGAAAAGGTAATATTGAGAGGCTATTGAGGGAGAAGCAAAAGGTGTGAGGGCAATAATCCCGAGAAAGATATGAGGAGGAGGAAGAGAGGAAGAGGTGAGGAGGGTTGGTTGTTCAGACAGAGGGCGAGGGTAAAGGAATAGAGGGGGAAGACGGCAGTGAAAGAGAATACACGCTGCTGCGAAGGGCGAGAAACGTGTATGTACGCAGTGAATTTATAAACCGGAGGAAAGGACGGAAGACATTTGAAAGACGATGGGAAGGTTAATTGGGGGAACAGGAGAGAGCTGGAAACCCATCACATACAGAATTGGGTAAATGGGATGACAAACGATGTAAATAGAGGATAAATTGGTATATGAGTGGATTAATAGACAGAGATTAAGAAATAATGGAATAGGAGGGTGAAATGAACCAAGGAATGAAATAACAGAGGAGGAAGATGATAAAATAAACCAAGATTGAAGAACAGAGTTGGTAGGATGGTATTGGAGGGGGAGGGGGATATATACAGAAAAGAAAGGGGATATGAAAAAGAGGAATAAGAAAGAGAAACCGACAAAAGGAGAAGAGGAGATATTGTGAGATAAGAGGATAAGGTACTTAGCTCTCTCTCTCTCTCTCTCTCTCTCTCTCTCTCTCTCTCTCTCTCTCTCTCTCTCTCTCTCTCTCTCTTTCTCAAGTACGACAAACACAGACCGTGAATGAAAAAAAAATAATTGAAAAAAGAAGGAAGGTTAAGGTGATGATATATACATAGGTTATTATGTGAGTGTGCATGTAGAGGGGAGTTGAAGGGGAGAGAAGGGGAGGGGAGGGGAGGAGAGAGAAGGGGAGGGGAGGGAAGGGGAGGGGAGGAGGGGAGGGTCGAGTGAGGAGGTGGAGGCTTATTAATTAAATAGAAAATACCATATCCATCCAATAAGGGTCAAGTGGAGTTTTATTAATGTGATATACAACACTCGTGACGACAAGTGTGAAGGGACAAGTGGTGGTGGTGGTGATGGTGGAGATGGAGAACAGTGAATGAAGAGGGGAATTGGAGAAGAGGAATAGGTATATAGGTGGAGGTGAAAATACAAGTGTTGAGTGAGATGTGCAGAAGGAAGGCAAGCTGGAATGACAAAAGGTGAAGTTGTAGTTTGAGAATACCGAGGAGATAAAGCTGTAACAAAAGGAAGTTGGAAAAGAGATTGGAGAAAGTGGTGGAGAACTACGTAACTGGTGGAGTAGGAGGTAGTGAAGGAAGAGGAGGTAGTGGTGGAGGAAAAGGTGGTGGAGGAGGAGGAGAGGTGATGGAGGAGGAGGAGAGGTGGTGGAGGAGGAGGAGAGGTGGTGGAGGAGGAGGAGAGGTGGTGGAGGAGGAGGAGAGGTGATGGAGGAGGAGGAGAGGTGATGGAGGAGGAGGAGAGGTGATGGTGGAGGAGGAGGTGAAGGAGGAGGAGGTGAAGGAGGAGGAGGTGAAAGAGGAGGAGGTGAAGAAGGAAGGGGTGAAGGAGGAGGAGGTGAAGGAGGAGGAGGAAGAGGAGGAGGAGGAAGGGGTAGTGGTGGGGGCAGAGCCATCAGAGACATCAGCATACAAATGTGGCCAGGGTTGGGGAGGTCAGGATGTGGCCGACTCACAAGATTAAATACGAGTTCCCTTTTTACCCCCGCCTCTCTTTTGTTTCTGATTTGTGGCGCTGTTTTGAAAAGAACTAGACGCGCTCTTTCTTCTGCTACAATCTTTTCCGTTTTTTAAGGTGAATTCCGTGTGTTCTGACAGCACGTTATTTTGGCCTAATCTGTCTTTCCTTGAGTATAAGCCTGTTATGATTTGTTCTCTCTAGAATTACTTAATGTAATTTTTCTTCTGGACTGATCTTTTTCATATCTTTTAATAATGTTTACTTTCAGTTTCCACGTTATCTATATATGATAACATTTTTCGTATAAATAATGTTAGTATGCAAAGTCATATTTTTCAAGCTTCTTCCCGTAAAATTTAATGTCACCAGCTTTTCATCAACATTGCTCTGGTTCCTGCAATAATACTGTATTATTAATCTCAAGGGTACGGAATTCTTCAAACTTTGCCTCATTGTGTGTACCGTTTTGTGGCAAAGCTACGAGTCTCCATTTCACCTTCCACAGCATCACAGAGCCCTTGAAGTGTCATGACAATAAGAGCAATTCGAAGACATGTACAGGAACAAGTTTGGGTAGTATATAACACGTATATATATTAAAAAAATGAGAGTTGGGGTGAGGTGAGGCGAGGAAGGGAAGAGAAGCACCTCATCTGTATCCCAGGCCACGTTCTAGGCCGGCACTAGGGTCAGGGGGGTCGGGAGGGAGGGAGGTAAGGAAGGATGGATGAGAGCGAGGAAGGGGTTGAGGGAGACGGAGTGAGAGGAAAAGGAGAAGAGTGAACGAGTGAATGAGAGAGAGAAGGGAGGAGGGGTCGGGGGGAATGAAAGATAGAGTAGAAGATGAAAAGGCTTCATACTGAGTTCATCACACAGTGGATGCAGCCCGCTGGGGTTAATACACTGTGAATGGTTTTAAACTCTGTGTCATGTGGACGCAACACGATAATACTACCACTGTACCTAACCGTTCACCCATTGATAGAAGAACCGAATGAGGAGAAGACGAAAGAAAATTAATACAAGGTGAGAATGGGATGGAGGGAGAAAAGTGAGATCAAATGAGAAAGGAAAGGTAGAAAAAACAGTAAGAAGATGATAATGGGGAAGAAAAATAGAAGGACACGGACAGAGGATGACAGGAAAAGTCTGCAAATATAGACTAGAAGAGAAAGGGAGGTGAAACGAGCTAGGAAGGGAGGGAGTTAACCTTTCAGTGCATTGTCACCTTTTTCACCACTGCCCACACGGGAGAGAGTTAAAAGATGCAGAGCCGCGTGTATAAACCTCAACAAAAGTCAGCAAAATATCTCAATAATTCACCGTGATGAAAAGAAGTCTATAATATTATATAAAATATTCATAAGTGAGTGTGCATGTCCAAAGGGAAGAGTGGGTGGGAGAGAGGGTGGTTGGTTGGGTGGGGAGGAGGTCGGTGCTCTAATATACATAAAGGCTGTGTTTTTAACCCCTTCTCAAGCACATTACAGTCATGCAGTTTGTCCACAGTTCACACCTACTACTGTTATTGTTGGAAAGGGGAGAGGGGGGATTGAAGGAGAAAGGGGAATGAAAAAAAGAGAGACAGAGAG
>JAWZYT010006942.1:0-2500 GCA_034508575.1 Petrolisthes manimaculis | reverse complement strand
TGTCCCTCTCCCTCATCCCTCTCACCCTCCCTCCCCACTCCCTGTCCCTCATCCCTCTCACCCTCCCTCCCCCACTCCCTGTCCTTCTCCCTCATTCCTCTCACCCTCCTTCCCCACTCCCTATCCCTCTCCCTCAACCTTCCCCCCTCCTCTTCTCCTCCTCCCCTCTCCCACATCCCTGCCGCCTCTACCACATCCCTCCCACCCCACTTCCCTTCTCCTTTCCCCCTCCTCGTCTCCATCTTTCACTAAGGTTGAATAATACATTCTAAGCAACGATGTTAGCGTCAATACTGTATTGGACAAGGAATGACAATCTGATTACTCTCTCATCCAAGGCTTGATCTGCTATTTTTGGACTCTGTATTGAACTTACAAACATTATCATATATCTTTATAATCCTATACATGTGCTTTGAATAATATAGGAAATTTACCCCCCCACTTTATATACCCATGAAGTTAAAGTCCCTTGAAAATATAAATGAAGTAAAGTCCCGTGAAAATATAAATGAAGTAAAGTCCCTCGAAGATATAAATGAAGTAAAGTCCAGTGAAAATATAAATGAAATAAAATCCCTCGAAGATATAAATGCCTTGCAATTGTCTCCACGAACTTAATTCCAAAGCATTGATGACTGATGTGGGACCAGCGTAACCTATAGTCCGAAGCTCCAAGTGTTCAACCAAAGTGTTCCTTCCTTCCTTCCTTCCTTCCTGTCTGGTCCTACTTCAAACAACAACAAAGAAAGAGCTTGTTGTAAAGATGGAGGTATAATGCAACTACCCACCAAGTCTGACGTCAGCAACACAGCGTCTGTCACGTGTTAGAAGGGAAGTGTGTGTGTGTGTGTGTGTGTGTATGTCGTTGCTCACCGGTTTGCACCATTAAATTTCGCTCAGTGTTATAGTCTGGTCGTTGATGTTATATGATTCACGCCTCCTCACGCCCTTCAATAACTCATACATACATACATACATACACACATACAGCCGTGGTCATAAACACCATCCATCATCTCCTTCTTTACCCCCGGCATACGGCTCATCCTGTTATGATCGGAAAGTCGTAGTGAAGTTAGAAAGAGTGAGAGAGAGAGAGAGAGTGTGTGTGTGTGTGTGTGAGAGAGAGAGAGAGAGAGAGAGAGAGAGAGAGAGAGAGAGAGAGAGAGAGAGAGAGAGAGAGATGGGAGAAAGCGTGTGTGTGATTCGTTGAAATATACCGAGGTCAGCCATACACAATACAGGTAAAGAAGTGTAGATTATTTTGCAAGCCTTCAACTGTACATACAACTGACGGAAATGGAACGTATAGTGTCCTGCTCAAAATAATCAATCCACGTTAATGTGTAATTTTTTTGTTATATATATAGAGTTGTATCGTTATGCCAATATGGGTGAGAGGGTGGGTGGGTGAGAGGGTGGGTGCATGGGTGTCATATCTATAAATTGTACCGGAGATTTTAATATTTTGGTCATAATATTCATCCTTCCAGACTCTCTTCATTTTGCCCCAGACGTCACGTTGGGGTGGGAGGGAAGGGAAGGGAAAAGGTAGGGGGCAGGGATAGAGTGCATGTGGCGTTGGGGGTAGTGTGTGTGAGGTGTGGGGGTGGATGTGGGGGTAGTGGGTGGGGGAAGGAGTGACAGGAAAGTGGTTGTGATGTGTGCCGGGCATAAAGTGACCCAACCAAATGGAGAGGGTAAAAATATACATATACTGTATATATATATATGAATGATATTTTTTCCCATGTCTGAATTGTGTGATGGTATAATAGCATTACGTCTGATATTAATTAAACTATTATCCAGTATTAGTAGTTCCGTAAAACATCTTCTACAATAGCTAAAAATGTATTGCCGAGGCTACACAGTTGTTTTATTCAATTCCATGACTGCACAATTCCCTAGAGGAAGCGATTATAGAAATTTTGTTCTATAAGAGAGAATCTCTTTCCTTCATCTTCCGTCTTTCTCCTTTTTTTTTCTGGTTAGATTTGTTCCGTTTTGGTATGTGGGTGTTCTCTAATGATGTGAAAGATGATGAGAGAACTGAAAAACACTTGGAAAGACTAGAAAACGGAAGAATAATTAGGCACTTTCACTCATTATATATAACTCTCTATTTATGACTCTCTATAACTCTCTCTCTCTCTCTCTTTCTCTCTCTCTCTCTCAAACACACAGACTTCCAAGACCTCCACAAAAGCACTAACATAACGCGATGCACGACACGGGTTATATCCCTCCTGGTACGACGGTGGCGGCCACAAGCTTTCACAACTTCAACGGCGCTATGAAAATATTTGGCCAAACTTCTCCCATAAACCGACATCATTAAAATTTCGTCGTACACTGCATGGATGGGAGGATGGGAGGGGGAAGAGTTGGTTGGATTCTACTGCAGTGGGTTTTCCTTATTCTTCTTATCTCTTCTTTCCTCTGCTGCTGCTGCTTCCAACGCGAGAATAGGTAATGCAGTGAGGAGGAGGAGCAG
>JAWZYT010006941.1:2500-80154 GCA_034508575.1 Petrolisthes manimaculis | reverse complement strand
CTCACTATACCGGGTGTGTTGGTACTGTACACTCGTGATACATAATTCCTGACCAGAGTGTAATACATAATGAACAGAAAGCTTCGAATCGCCTGGTATTACTCATGTCCCCACTCAGTGCACATTATAGAGGCTGAGTTCGAAAGCAGGGTATGAGTACAGTTGGCTCCACTCCCGCGTTTCTCCCCTCGCGTTGCTAATGTTGGACCAGTCAGAAATTCGAATCCCCATCCACAAGTTAAAAAAATCGAAACATTCATATCCTTATGAGTGAAAAATATGAATGTTTCGAATATTTTAACTCGTGAATCGGGATTCGAATTTCTGATTGGCCCAACATTGGCAACGATAGGGGAGAAACGCGGGAATGGAGCCAACTGTATGTGTGTGTGTGTGTGTGTGTGTGTGGTGCCTGCCTTTCGTCTCTGGTGAAGAATTACGTATCACCAGTGTACTATCAAAGACAAAATTCGTGTCGCTGTGTTGTCCAATCATTTAATTAATATAACTTGCGAAACATTATGAAAGCCCCAATTATAGTTACGTTGATACCCAATATGTTTAGTCCTCTACCATATATTTTCAGCAGATTTCATCACACGAGTTTTGTTTTTGATAGTGTATACTTGCAATCCAAAATTTTTATCCAGGTCTTGTTGAAGTTTTGAATCTTTTGGTATAGTAGTGAACCAATTACAACGCTTATCCTATTTCATATTTGCTTGAACTCGCTTAATACTCGATCAGGCTATTCGAAGCATGCAGGCCTGGATACATATTTTGGATTGTGAGTGTACTGTACTGTACACTCGCGGTCAGAAATTGTGTTCCGATCCCATGGCAAAATGAATCGTAAACAGCCTACGTTAGCTATGAAGGTTCGAACAACGGTGTGTCTCTACAACAACACACAGTAGTTTGAATCATCAAAGTTCGGGTAGTTGTGATTCGTCGTGCCAAAAGATCAGGACACAATTTCTGACCGCGACTGTACATACCTCATAACAAATGTATACAGAACAGAAATGTTGGTAATGTGTGTGTACTGCTTCATGTTATCAAGTTATATATGCATCGATTATATTTGTATCGTCGACGTTTACATACTCCTATTGGCTTTGGATTTGCATGTCCCTGGCCCACATGCATGCAGTCCAATATCCAATCAAGTTCGTGTACGTATTATTTTTTATCATCTACTCAATATATTTGCTTCGTTGGATATCATCATCAGTGCAAGCAAGCCATTATTTGGAATATTTTCACATTTAATAGCACAGGTTGCAGAGGAACAGCTTAATTAACATTAGAACGCAAAGTAAATACTGTCACATAAAGAAAAAGTGTATTCTCGTACACGACCGAAACAACAGCACTGAGGAATAGTTACAAAGCATGCTAACTTTGGCGCTTGGGGAGCCTGTATCTGGGAGTTTGTGTGTGTGTGTGTGTGGGTGGGTGGGAGGGTGGGTAGGGGACTAGGGGGGGAATGGAGAGCTGTGTGCGTGGGGGGTGGGGAGGGAGGAGGGACGGACACGGGAACATACACCTGTGCTATAATCCGACTGCAGTCCACGAATGCTGTGTTGTTCTAGCGATGATCCGGTTACGCAAACAAACCACTCGCGACTCGGGTCTCTCTTGCCTGTATGTGTGTGTGTGTGTGTGTGTGTGTGTGTGTGTGTGTGTGTGTGTGTGTGTGTGTGTGTGTGTGTGTGTGTGTGTTGATGATAGGCGTACTGTCGATGATGTAAGTTCTGATTTCTCCATTAAAATATAAAATCTGATTATAATAAAGATATGACAACGCAACACAATTTTAAAGTACGACTATGTGTAGGTAGGATTGAACACAACAGAACACACACACTATACCATTCCTGTTATTGTATATATGTCAAATTAAAACACGAGTGAACACAAGTAAGAACGCTATACGTTATTCCTGTTATTGTAGAACACCGAATGAACACAAGTAAGAACACTATACGCTATTCTGTTATTGTAGAACACCGAATGAACACAAGTAAGAACGCTATACGTTATTCCTGTTATTGTAGAACACCGAATGTACACAAGTAAGAACACTATACGCTATTCCTGTTATTGTAGAACACCGAATGAACAAAAAAAAAGCCTGTCCCCCTATTCCCGCACCCCCCTAACCCCCCCAAGCCTGTCCCCCTACTCCAGCACCCCCCAAAGCCTGTCCCCCTATTCCCACACACCCTTAATTCAGTGTTCATTTCCACAGCTAAAGCCTTATTATGGCATAACTTTCTAGCCACTGTATTTCCACACCTTACATTTTCCTACTTGTCGTGTTGAGACATTGTTTATAATTTGTGTGACGATTTTCCTCCTCATCTTTCATGGCACAGCTTCACAAACGGAAACATTACCCACGCTGTAATGAACAGAATGTAAATGAGATATATTGTATATATATATAGTACTGAAGGGGTCTAGCATAATGAGTCTAGCATAATGAGTCTAGCATAAATATATATATATATATATAGTACTGAAGAAGTCTAGCATAATGAGTCAAGCATAATGAGAGATATATATATAGTACTGAAGGAGTCTAGTATAATCCCATCTCATAATATACTTCATCTAGGTTCATGGGAGTGTGGAGAGTGATGAGGACGAGTAGTATACAAGTCTTGTCAATTAAAAGGAATGTTGATGCAACGACCACGACGCCTGGTGGCTGGCTGGGGTCACAGTCCACTTAAAAGACACAGCTATGGGAAGCTCCATTAATTGATCCACATAAAGATAAAGTACCGAGAAACTGGAGAGGATTTTCTGATAACATCTACAAAAAATCTTACTTTTAAACTGAACCCTTGGAGGATAATGGAACACTGGATACCATGGGTTATATACCAGTTTTTATTGTATATCTGAATCATACTTATATCTATACTGTTCGTCTGTTTCATATGTAGAGTTGCATATCCGATATAAACTAATGTTATCACGATGTTTTTCACTTTTCAGAAGGTGGTGGTGGTGGTGGTGGTGGTGGTGGTGGTGGTAGTGGTGGCTGATTAACTAGTTACCGGCACTGTACCCGAGCTGAGCCCCTGCTGGATTCGACCATCTCTCCTGCACCATAACCTCCAATTAAGGGAATCGATCGCCAAAGGCAGGGGCTGGGCGTACCCTGGAACCCTGCCTTACGTCCACTCCTGAACTCTCTCTCTCTCTCTCTTTTCCTCTCTCTCTTTCTCTCTCTCTCTCTCTCTTTCTCTCTCTCTCTTTCTCTCTCTCTCTCTCTCCAACCATATGGCCGGTAATGGAGGGAGAGCAGCAGGGATGAAAATAGAGAAAGGACGCACCTGTTAACTCTTTATTATTGTTATGAGAATATTACTGAAGGCAGCTAGTGGGTGCAATGCTGTGTCGTCACTCATAGGTACCAAAGCCCTCAATTCTTTTATGTGTAAAAACTTGTTAACATTTCAAAGGTCACTGGAAGGACTACGTGGGTGACTATACATGACTGTACAATTATACTCATACAAGAAGGTACATACAGTACAACACTTGTGGGAATCCTTCATCTCAGAACCCATCAGTCAGTCAGTCTGTCTCGGCTATACACTATGTTGATTTACACGTGTAGATTAAATCACACACACTCACTATAACTCTGATTCCTATAGGCTAAGAAAGAGAAAACTAACTAAAAATACTTGTGGAGTTATTCATCTCAGAAGTATATCAGTGTCTAGGTAATACAATATGTTGATTTACACGTATATATTAAATCACACACACTCACTATAACTCTGATTCCTATAGGCTTGATAAGAGACTAAAAATATACTGATTTACACGTATGATTTACACACTCACTACAACTCTGATTCTTATATAGGTTAAGAGAGAGAGAGAGAGAGAGAGAGAGAGAGAGAGAGAGAGAGAGAGAGAGAGAGAGAGAGAGAGAGAGAGAGAGAGAGAGAGAGAGAGAGAGAGAGAGAGAGAGAGAGAAAAAAAAAACTAAAAATATACTGTATGGTCGTGTTTACACCTTTCAATAAATTCATCCACATTTATTTACCTTCTCGCACACAGAATCCTTTGCCTATTGGTTGTGCAGATTGTGTGCGTGTGTGTGTGTGTGTGTGTGTGATTCACGTATATAGGCTACACACACACACACATGAGCATCAAGGCTAACCAGATTCCAGGAAAAGAAAAATGCGCTTTTATGTATGTATGTATGTGTGTGTGTGTGTGTGTGTGTGTGTGTGTGTGTGTGTGTGTGTGTGTGTGTGTGTTTATACTTTTTTCTTATTCGCTGCGACTAGGGTATACGAAGAAGAGGAGAAGAGGAGAGTAGGAGGAGAATGAGGAAAGATAAAACCATTACCATGTTGCTTGTAGGTTGGTGGGTGGCATAATTATCGAGATCTTAATTGGTCATAAAAGCAGTTAACATCCCTCTATTATTTAATGAAGTAGGTACTCTATTTGATTACCGCCCCAAAAAGCACATTATCTGTCACCGTGTTACTTGTTGGCGTGGAATGTGAACGTCCAGGAGATAATTAGCTTTATACTCTGATAACACCAAACGAGGGGAGAGGTGGTAGGAGGAGAGGGAGAGGTGGTAGAGGTGGTAGGAGGAGAGGGGAGAGGTGGTAGGAGGGAAACGGGGAACTGGAGAGATGAGGTGGGAAAAGGGGAAAGGGATGGGAAAGAGAGAGAGAGAGAGAGAGAGAGAGAGAGAGAGAGAGAGAGAGAGAGAGAGAGAGAGAGAGAGAGAGAGAGAGAGAGAGGAGAGAGAGAGAGAGACAGACAGACAGACAGACAGACAGACAGACAGACAGACAGAACAGTCAGACAGACAGACAGACAGACAGAGACAGAGAGAGAGACAGAGAGAAATGGAGCAGAGCCGTATATATGAGATTTGAAATAGCAGCTGTGATTATTCTCTGTGTAAACATGATCCACAGAATATGATGTTAAAGTCGACCTGTTTTTATATGTTCAGGCACGAGCACTAATAAGTATCCAGGTGTGCTGCTTCGAATACTTAGAGACAGTAAACAAATGAACAATAAGATCTCCATTGGAATTACTTCATCGTGTGAATTGGAGGACAGTTTCAAAGCTTCAACCAAAGTGAGTGAGATTAAGTACGAAGCAGGTGCCACTTCTACAACTCTGATTCCTATATAGGCTAAGAGAGAGAGAACTAAAAATATACTGTATGGTCGTGTTTACATTTTTCACTCCATCCACATTTACCTTCGCGCACACAGAAAAAAAATAGTATGGTCTTGTTTACATTTTTAATCATCTACATTTACCTTCTCTCGCACAGTAAAAAAAATTAGGATGGTCTCATTTACACTTTTCAGTTCATCCACGGTTACATTCTCCCACACAGGGGAAAAAAATATATATACTGTATATATATAGTCTCGTTTACACCTTTCAATTCATCCACGTTTACCTTCTCTCACACACAGATGCTAAAAATTATGTCCACTGCTTCTCAAGGTTTTGCTTATACCTTTTCAGTTCATTCACATAATTATACTTTTTATAATAGCATACACGTCTTATGTCTCCATGCAGCTTCTCCAAGTTAAGGACCCTGTGATCGTGTATGAGACTTGGTGGTTTCTGATTACTCCTGACTATGCCACGAAACAAGCTCCTTCAATATAGGTGTTGTTTCGTGGCAATATTTGAAGGACTCACTAACCTCCAATTTTCTGACTACATCACAGGGTCCCTTAGAGTCAGACAATACTGTAATGGTTGGGTCAGATTCGTGTTGGTTACCCACTAGAGGACACTGCAGTCCATTGGTTTGTTTGTGGAGTTTTTTTTAGTTTGCTTTTCACAACAACAAACGTGCACGCGGTTCTCTGGGGGACCTTTAAAACAGGGCTTATTATACTTCACAGTCACGCATGGAGGTTGGAAACTGTCTATGCCCTATACTGCACCACACACACACCAACCCAACTCTCTCTCTCTCTCTCTCTCTCTCTCTCTCTCTCTCACACACACACACACACACACACACACACAGTTTGACGGGGTATGAAGCAATTGATGATGACTTAAACATCAAAATAAATTATGTGTTTATATAATGTTTTATCTACCCACTCATTCACTCCCTACCCACTCACTCCCTTCCCACTCCCTTTCTTCTCAACTCTTACTCCGAATTCCTGCTCTGTCACCACTCGCATACAATAACTCACTGTGCCACTGACTAGCATTTTACTACTCGTCCGTCTTACTCTCCACTTCTACATAATTATACACTCTTCCTTCACTCACTCTCCACACTCCTGGCCAGATTAAGGGGCAAGTTTTGTGTTGGTAAATCTGGAGCAAATTATTCCTCCAAACTACTCCAGGCAACAGGATACCATTATGTTTCTTCATCTGCATGGGTGTGTTTCATAGCATACTTTGGAGGAATCAAAGCACTTCAATCTTTCAAAAGTATACTTACTATCCCCTTAAGGACCCTGTGATTCTGTATGAGAATATGAGGCTTCAGCTGATTCCTACTAACAGGCCCACGAAAACAAAAAAGCTCCTTCCATATAAGTAGTGTTTCGTGGCAATGTTTGAAGAACTGATTCGTCTCCAATTTTCTGACTATACAACACATGCCAGGAAACAGAACCAGATAAAACAAAAAATAATGGTGTCCCGTTGCTTGGAATTGTTTTGAAGATTCTCATTCTCCAACATTACCAACTTAAAACTTACCCCTTAAATACATATTGAAATTGGCTTATGCTAGACTCCTTCAGAACTTTACTATAAAAAAAATAATATATGTATCTTATTTTCATTCCGTTCACAACACATTACTATTACTTCCTCACTCTTTTTTTGTGTGTTTATGTTGTACTCTTCCTTTTTTTTAACTCTCTTCTTGGCACTTCACTCTATCCCTTATCACTCTTCATCCTCAATGACCCCATCCAACACACACACACACACACACACATAGCCAGTCATCCTCTTTCACATTCTCACCTCCCTTACACACACACACACACACACAAACACACAGCCAGTCACTCTCTTTCATATACTAACCTCCCTTACACACACGTACACACCTTCATTCACATTCTCCCCCTTACACACACACACACACACACTTTCATTCATACTCTCATCTCCCCTCCTATACACACACACCTTCATTCACACTCTCCCCTCCCTTACACACACACACATACACACACACGTTCATTCACACTCTCTCCACCTATATTTACACTGAGGCCATTACGTATCTCTCTTACCCTCACATCGTAAAGACAGCTTCATTCCTTGTTGTGTTGAAGGTCGCGTCTGTCTGCCACCACCACCACCACCACCCAAGTGTCACTGTGTAATCGCTCTTACTTAACACCGTCGTCATATGGCTTCGAAGCACAACCATTTTTTTTCGTGTTACCATTCTGACCTCTGCAAATATGGAAAGGTAAACGAGAAATAGTAGATAATATTCTCCACAGACAAACAAACAAACAAGCAAACAAACATTCGATTAAAACCGATTAATGGTGGAATATATATAAAAAAAATCAAATTTCCACCATAACAGTTACTGAACCAATATGATAATAATAATAATAATAATAATAATAATAATAATAATAATAATAATAATAATAATAATCATAATCATAATCATAATCATAATCATAATCATAATCATAATCATAATCATAATCATAATAATAATAATAATAATAATAATAATAATAATAATAATAATAATAATAATAATAATAATAATAATAATAATAATAAAACAAAAAAAAGTAGGTTCGTCTTCTCGTATTTGAAGGGAAGAGGGGACGAAAAATAATTGACCTCTTGAGCGGGCACTTGCAAACACATCAACTATTATTATATTTATCACATGCAACAATCTCAACTTTCATTCCCTCCCTCCTTTCACTCCCTCACTCCCTCACTCCCTACACGTCTATGTTTCTTTAATTTGGCTAACAACACACTCTGAACTATAGGCAACGTTGGGGTAATTCACTGTATATCTGAAAACTCTTCATGAATTCGTGTATGGAGCAGTGAAATATTTCCTGCAATCAATTACATACAGTCTCTCACCATCATACCTCACTCTCACACACACCATGCTTGATGTCTCACTCGCACAACGTCATACATCATTCTAATGCTGGCTTATTTCACTCTCTCATACACGTCAATGATAACTCACTCACACACACCTCCTTACCTCGCTCGCTCTCACACACGTCAAAGATTACTCACTCACACATCTCCATACCTCGCTCTCGCACGTCAATGATAACTCAAGGTAAAAAGAAATAGAGGTATTCTCACCCTTACCCCCACACGCAGATCCTGTGATGTCAGTGAAATATCAAAGCAAACGGAACTCAGTACACTAGTGGTTCACGTGAGTGTGAGACTTGAGCCGAGATATATCGGTGGTGTTGACTGAGCTTCACATCAACCCTGAACCCAGGGTTCATATAGATATCTATATGAACCCTGCCTCAACCTACAGTCTGGATAATCTGTGACGTCATGCGCAGAGCAGACACATTTTCGCTTCACCCCCCTTCGATGTGAAACTACCTTACATTTCCTTTTACCTTATGATAACTCACTCACACACTCACTCACCGCCATAACTCACTCTTACACTGTTTTATCTCACTCTCACACGTCACTCATCCACTCACTCAACCACCGTCTTCAAACCGCACTCAATCACACCCTACCGGCCCAACACCCACTCACTGTCCTCACCCTCCCTTCCTCACTCACTCACTCACACCTCATCACTCTCTCATTCACTCATTCACTCTCTTACTCACTCACACCTCATCTCTTACTCATTCACACCCCATCACTCTCTCATTCACACCCTTCACTCACTTTCTCTCTTATTTACTCACTCACTCACTCACTCGCCCCACCACATAATAACTCTCTCTCCCTCTCCCAATCATTCACTCATTCTCATCCCCCTCACTCTCACACTCACTCTCTCACTCACTCTCTCTCTCTCACTCACTTTGGGCCCCATCAGGCAAGTCGGGCTCATAACTCCTCGCTGAGCCCTCCACGTCCCACACAATTTAAAACAGGTGGATGTATGACACTAGAACACGCACTCTCTAACTCACACACACTCACACACACACACACACACATATACCACTCTCTCACCCAACATACACACACACACTTTCTTTCTCTATCTCTCTATCTCTCCATAATTCTTTTCTCTTCTTTTTTTATTTAACACCAATATTCACGTCCTCCTTTCGTCATATATTTTGTCTTCTCTTGATATTTTGTTCTATCTTTCATTTCTCTTTAGTTTATCACTTTCACTCACATTTTCTCTTTTTTTTCCTTTGTCTTATCAAAATATGAAATCGTTTAAAGTGTCATCTATTCTAAACTTTCTTCACATCTCTCTCTCTTTCTACTTTTCTTCCCCTTTCGTTCCTTCCTCTCCTCTTCATTTCATTCTTCTTTTCCTATCTAATCCTCTTTCTCCATCATTCTCCTCTTCATTATTCCTCTCACCCTCGTATATTATAGGCTATGTAGAGAGCTTAACAAGGACCACTAGTTCTGTTACTGTTTGTAGTAGGTTAGTAGATCCGGTATTGTTATTATTCCCATCTGTAATTTTGTATTCCCGACCTCCAACTCTCCTTCCCTTTTCTCTCGTCGTCATCATTGCCTCCTTCCCACGATCACCAGGGCCATATATTTCTGTGTGTGTGTGTGTGTGTGTGTGTGTATTATGTTCGCCTTCCCTCATGCACGCCCTTCCTTCCTTCCTCGACTGGCTGGCTGGTTGGTTGGTTGGTTAGTTGTTCCGGTGAAGGTCGTCTGGTGGTTTATAGCTCATCTTGCTCTCTCTTTACTATATATTATAACTCCTTACTGACTCTTCCTACTAACTTATAACCCCTCCCCTCCCTCTACTACTTAATTGCTTCTTTCTCTTCTTACATCTATACTGTGGTTTTTGTCGAATTTATTTTCATTTCTGTTGTTATTCCCCCTTATTCTTTCTACTTATGTCCCAATTATTTGTTCCTTTCTCTTTTTCAGCTATAGCTTTTGTCGAATTTATTTTCATTTTTGTTGTTAATCCCCCTTACTCCTTTCTACTTTACCCAATTGTTCCCTTTTTCTTTTCTGGTTCTTTTAGTCCACTAGTTTTGCTACTCTTTTGTTTGTATTGTTTCTCCTTGCTCTTTAAAAGGGCCCTGTGATCGTGTTTGAAAATTGGAGGCTTCTGATTCCTCCTGACCATGCCACGAAACAAGCTACTTACATAATTATGTATTGGTAGTGTTTCGTGGCAATGTTTGAAGGGCTCATTTACCTCCAATTACCCGACTACATGACAGGGGCCCTTTAATTAAACACACTATATCAAAACCTAATTATTCCCTTTTTTTCTTATTATTATTCTTCAACGAGTTTTGCTTAATTTTCGTCTGTTATTGTTCCTGTTAATTCACCATTTACAGATCTATCTAGTTGCTTCTTTTTCTTTCAAGTAAAGTTTGTTTGTTATAAAGCCTTCGTGTTCATAATTCATTTGTCCTCACTTAGACCTTCAATATCATAATTATCTCTCATCTCGTTTATCCATTACCGTCTGCCTCACGTGCTTTTAATTAAACAACTTGATTTTTACAGTCATAATTATACTTTGTTTTCATTCCTGTGGTTTCATTTGCCTTGACGCACCCCGAGGTCATTGTTGGATCATGTTTGTTTATTTATATCCACTACATTATCCCCCTTCCCTTCCCTTCCCTACACCCTCCTTCATTCACATTATCCCCTTTCCCTTCCCTTCCCTACACCCTCCTTCATTCACATTACCCCCTTTCCCTTTCCCTTCCCTACACCCTCCTTCATTCACATTACCCCCTTTCCCTTTCCCTTCCCTTCCCTACACCCTCCTTCATTCACATTAGAGGTCATCGTGGTGACGTCGTGTACTAGATTTCCAAGGAGAGGAGGAGTGGAGTCATCTTTCCAACAGCTGACCTACATATTACATCTTCCTCCAGCCAAACTCTCGCTCGCCTGCACCTTTTTATACCCATTTCGATTATGACTTGTGTCGCACGTCGCTCACTTCGCCTATAATACATCACACACATCAACAACCCAACCTCCTCCTTTTGACATACATTCATCACTCTGTCACCTTCTCACACAAGAATGACATATGGTTGCTGACATATGAAACCGATACACCTCATTGAGTATTGGGGATAGAATTAGGGATATATAGGGATTGGGGATAGGATGTTGTTGTGTGTAGAGGCAACGGCGTCCTTTTTTTACTATATCTTAAAAAGGGGCAAATTTGAAGTGTGTTCGTTTCACGTGTCCGCAGCTGTACATTTAAGTCTATATAGCAATTATTATCAAAGCAACTTCAGTTTTACGGGTCGTGTTTTTGCTTAAACTGTGTATATAGTTTTGAGAGGGCTCAGCATGACGCAATTATGACACTAAAGAAACTTGACTGTAAAAATCTCCTCTGTAAAGGTTCCTCCTCTTCTTCCATGTCCTTCAGAAAGAAAAGAAGTGTTCGGTGATATCAATAGAGAGAAGACTACAGTAGTGTTTGGATGGAAGGAGGACGGAGGAGGTATATAAAAGGACATTCCCAGGGATCAGCATAAAGGAAAACAAAAATATATCACTCGTCCCTACGGATAGAAACCGTGGAAAGAATTTATAATAATTTACATCACGATTACATTTCACGAAGCCAAAATAAAAAAATTGTATATATAAAATGATAAATAAATAAATATACACATAATCACATAATCATATGCAAACAATAATTTCAAACAAATTCTCCTCAGCTGTAAAAAAAAAAAAAAATACCAGATGGTCAGGTGGTAGATACAACACCACATATTAAAATTAAGAAATGATTATTGAAAACATTTTGCTACTGCTTGAAAAATATCGAAACATTGTCAGAAACTACTCATATATATATATATAATCTTAACCCTATCATCTCTATTATTATATTCCTGTTGACAGTTTATCTATAATTACATTTTCTAATCTTCTATCAAATCATCGACGACACTGACGTTCATGGAAAGAGGAAGGAAGCATAAATTCACACAACTGCCAGAAGTAAACATCTGTCTATCTATCCGTCTGTCTGTCTGTCCATCTGATTAGGTGTAGGATATTATAACGTTATCTCTTCTCGTCTCTCGTTAAACGTGGTGGTGGTGGTGTTATTAGTGGTGGTGTTGGTGTTAGTGGTGGTGATAGAAGTGGTGGTGGTGTTAAAAGTGAGTGTTTGTGGTGGTGTTAGTGGTGATGGTGTTGGTGGTGTTAGTGGTGATGGTGTTAGTGGTGGGGTTAGTGGTGATGGTGTTAGTGGTGATGGTGTTAGTGGTGGTGGTGTTAGTGGTGATTATTTTTTAGCTCATGTTTGGTGTCTGCTGTGGTGGTGTGTGTGTGTGCGATATGTGTCCTGTCTCTCTCTCTCTCTCTCTCTCTCTCTCTCTCTCTCTCTCTCTCTCTCTCTCTTCTCACACACATTCTTTTTCCTCCCTCTTTCTCTTTCCTCTCCCTCCCCTTCCAGAAGTAGTCATACAATTTTTCCTTCATGCTCTCCTTCACTCTCTCTCCCTCTCTCTCCTCCTCTTTCCCCGCTTCAATTCCAAACTCTTTTCTCTCTCCATATTTTCTCTGCTCCCTTCCCCTCTCTCTTTTCCCTTCCCCTGTTCTCCTTTCCATCCATTCTCTTTCACTCTTCCTTCCTTCTCTTAGAATTCCATGCAACCCTCTTTCAATTCTCCCTTTTTTCCTTTCCCTCTCAGTCCTCTTATTCGTTCCCCTCTCTCCATTCACTATCAGTCTCTCTATCTTTCTCCTTTTTTTTTCTCTCTCTTTATTTATCTATTTGTTTATCTATCTATTTGTTTATCTATTTATTCATTCATCTATGTATTCGTCGTTTGTAGTACGCGTATGCCTCCCCCCCCCCCCCTCTCTCTCTCTCTCCCTCTCTCTCTCTCTCTCTCTCTCTCTCTCTCTCTCTCTCTCTCTCTCTCTCTCTCTCTCTCTCTCTCAAGTGATTTGGTAGAGAGAGTAAATTAAAGAGAGCGGTGGACAGTCCCTGCACCGTGAGATATTCCTCAAGTTATGAAGGCCCCAGGAAACTTAGAGAGAGAGAGAGAGAGAGAGAGAGAGAGAGAGAGAGAGAGAGAGAGAGAAGAGGAGTCGGATGCTGAAAATACAAACAAGGGAAATGAATAAAGAAAGGTAATAGAGGAGAATGATAACTGTTGGTAAATAAACAGTAGTAACAATTCCAACACACACACACACACAATTTCACCATCAAACACATACACACACACACACACTTAGATACAAACGCACTTTCACCATCACACACACACACACACACACAGATACACACGAACATTCACCATCAAACACACACACACACACACACACACACACACATACTTACCACACACACACACACTTTCATCACACACACACACACACACACTTACCACACGCACTTTCACCATCAAGCATCATAACCTCATCTCGAGTTTCTTGTTTTGCTCTCACTCCTTCCTGCCTCTCACCAAACTCACTCTCACTCTTTTTTCTTTCATCTGTCATTAATCTTAATCTCTCTCTCTCCCTCCCTCTCTCCCTCTCTCTCTCTCTCTCTCTCTCTCTCTCTCTCTCTCTCCCGTCTTGTCATCACCGTGGAGTAGTTTAGAAAAACCCTCTTGTCACCGGAAACAACAACAGCATCAGAAGCGAAGCAGCAGTACAATGAATGAGACAACACCCCTCACTACTTTACACAACATTTATAATTATTGACTTACATAGGATGGAGAGAAGAGCATACATATAATTTGGTATGCTTTGCTTTTATTTTTTGAACTGCGAGAGAGTGTAGTAGTAGTAGTGTGTGTTTTTACGATACCACTAAGCTATCCATGGTATCTATTTTGTCATAATATTATCTGTACTCGTACGTAAAAAATAAATTAGCGTGTATATTTTTGTCAATTCGCAAGAGGTAGCCTAGCCTAGGGGTGGTGGTAACTTGTGAGTAATTACATAATATTATACATGCATCATCAGCCTCATCTCTTCCTCCTTCACTTATTATTATTATACCATATATATTGTAGTTAGTTCTCTTCATCCCCAACCACGAGCCAGCAGAATATTGCATTGTTTTAACACCGCAAGGCAAGTAATGTAATATTGCGTGGTAGTAGTGGTGGTGAGGGTGAGAGTGGTGGTGGTGAGGGTGAGAGTGGTGGTGGTGAGGGTGGTAGTGGTGGTGAGAATGGTATAGTATGTTGGTCTTGTAATACATATGATGGTAAAGAGGAGGAGGAGGAAAGGAGGAGGAAATAGAAGAGGATATCCACTGATGTCTACATAGAGGGCAAGCAAGGACATTCTGAGAACAACATTACAGTAGAGCAGTGATGACGAATGTAAGGATGTGTGTGTGTGTGTGTAGAGATAACAGTGATAATACACCATACACAACACGACACGACATTATCTGAGGTGACGAGAGAGAGAGAGAGAGAGAGAGAGAGAGAGAGAGAGAGAGAGAGAGAGAGAGAGAGAGAGAGAGAGATGTGTATTACAAACGAGAAATACGTAGATGAGAGAGAGAGAGAGAGAGAGAGAGAGAGAGAGAGAGAGAGATAGAGAGATGTGTATTACAAACGAGAAATACGTAGATGAGAGAGAGGGAGAGAGAGAGAGAGAGAGAGAGAGAGGGAGAGAGAGAGACTGATAATGCTATCCTCGTGGTGGTGACAGAACGGTGGTTGGTGGTGACGACTATGTTTGAGAAAGAAAGAGGATGGTGATATGATGTGATGAGTGGGGCTATTAGTGATGATGATGATGATGATGAATGAGCAATGGTGTGATGAGGGGTAATGGTGGTGGTGGTGGTGGTGGTGGTGACTGAGTTAAGAGAATGAAAAGTGGTGAAATAATGAGATGATGGTGATAAAAAGAGGGTGGTGATAAATGACAGGATGACAGGAGATGTGTTGAGAGTGAGCGAGCCAAATGGTAGAGAAATAATGATGACAGAAGTTGACAGTTGGTGATAATGACATGCTTATAAAATGATGTCATAATTATATCCTCCCTAAATACTGCATGAATAATCATTTGTATTATTTATCTTCGTTCACGTTTTGTTTGTTATGTATGTATGTATGTTTATCTATAATTATTTCTATATTTCAATTTGTTATCTGTCTATCCATAATATATCTCTACACACACACACATACACACCATTCTTGCTCACATTTCCTCTCCTCGTCACAGACTCCTTCTCCCCCCCCCTATCTCTCTCTCTCTTTCTCTCTCTCTCTCTCTCTCTCTCTCTCTCTCT
Source organism: Petrolisthes manimaculis (assembly GCA_034508575.1). NCBI lineage: Eukaryota > Metazoa > Arthropoda > Malacostraca > Decapoda > Porcellanidae > Petrolisthes > Petrolisthes manimaculis. The sequence continues at coordinate 64,646 of JAWZYT010006941.1, read as the reverse complement.
CTCTCTCTCTCTCTCTCTCTCTCTCTCTCTCTCTTTTGCAGTCATTTTAGCTCACTCCTTCACACTTGTTCGATCACCCACCCTATTTCTTTTGTCATCTCTCTCACTCTCATCCAAATAACTCTCACTCTTTTATTTTCCCCATCCCACTCACCATTCCCACTATATACCCTTTGAGTTAATTAAGTGTCGTACTCACTAACCTTTACTTTTTTTTTTATTATATCAGTATTACTCACCAATACAAACTCGTGTAAAGAAGGTGTCAATTTTCTCCTCATGTAACTTCAGTTTATTTATTTACTTCCTACCCTTTCTCTCCTTCCTAGATAATCTCACTTTCCCGTGCATAATATTTTGGTCATTCTTATAGGCATTACTACTACCACTTCTCCTTTTTGTTCATACAACCTCGTTACTGACATCATTCTGTAATTATATAGCTTCTATCAACTTAGGAACTTCGACTGTCTTGTTGGTGAATTGGAATGCTCTTCATTCCTCCAAACTATGCCATAAAACACGTGCCTTCAACGATTCTAACTAAGGAACTGTTTACGTGGAGAAATCAAAGACCTTCCAATTCACCAACAAGAAAATCTCCCCTTAATTAAAGTCTTCCTCACTTACAGTCACAGCGGCTCTCTCCCTCTCTGAAGACGTCTATATTCCCTGGCATGGTCTGAGGAGCTACTGTATACTATAGTGAAGGGGAGGGAAGCCAGGCGTTAAAGTTAAAGTGTACAATGTTAGTAAATCTGGAGTAACGGATTCATCCAAACCATTCCAAGCAACTAACTACAGGCCACCATTATTTTTCTTAATCGGGTCCTGTTTCCTGACATACTTTGAAGGAATCAAGGAAGTCCTATATACCAAAAGCGTACTTACTTACTGTGATCCCCTTAATACCGACTAATATCTTCCATCATTCACTTTACCACTCAGGTTTATTCTCCTTCCACCTTTCCTTCTATTTGTACACATCGTCTTTTATTTCAGTCTCATACGAGCGCAAAATTTCATCAACATCCTCGCTTGTTCTCTTAGCTATTTGTACAAGTGTTTCCAGTCCACGAATACACACACACACACACACACGTGCCAGTGGACTCCTAGGCAACAAAGGTCCTGGGAAGGGGTCGATTGCACCTACCACTGGGCTAACTTTTCCCCATAACTATATACAGTAAAGTACACATGAAGCTGGAACGCCTCGCAACTTGTGAAATAGCTACAACATCAAGGAAAGTGAGCATAAGCTATAGTTTGTAGACAAGTAGACAGTAGTAATATTTTACTGTCTGCCTGTCAACATTTTATATTTTGTTTCACTTTCCTTACTTTTGTAGCTACCTCACAAGTAACGAGCCAAACCAGCTTCATGTGTTGGTAATTGTACATATTATTACCATCAAGTCGTCAAGCAAACGCAATCGAGTAATGTAACTCTTCAAGTGGATGCATACTATAGTTTTTTCTGTAAATGTTTCTCCAGAATTAGATGTGGATGTACAGTCGGGGTCAAAAATAATCATCCATATAGGGGTAACTCCCGTAAAGTTTTGACAGCTTCCATCTGTTCCTTAGCTGATAAACTTTCCAATAAATAGGTTAAGGATCATCAAATAATTTACTACAAGCAGCTACACACTATTCAAAACAATAACATCATAATTATGTGAACGTGAAAACATTAGACAGTAATTGTTTGAGATACCCATATGTGAATGAATATTTCTGTCCCCGACTAAAACTGTTGATGTTCTACAATTTTGGTCTGTATTTCAATAAGATATTTTCTGTTAGTTCAGTGAATATTAATTAAACCTTGTGAATTCCAACCACTAGGAGTCTGACTGGTGCCAACTCAATCCACCTCTTCCTTCTCCCTCCCTCCCTCACCACAACGTCCTTCCCCCTCTATCTTTATGTCTAATCGCTTACTTTTATGAGCCCATCTTTTAGCAAACCTCTTCCCTGAACCACGCAGCCATGTGAAGTGTGAGAGGAAGGAATCTGAAACATGTGTGTGTGTGTGATGTGAAGGGGTCTAGCTGCTGCACCTCATTTTCCTCTTCGTAAATTCATTTCTATTGGCCACATTTTTTGTTTTGTTTTATCTGTTACACATGATAGAATATTTTAGTCATATAATCTAAAATATAGCTCTCTCCAGAAAACATTGTTCAGGACCGCACCTTGCCTGTCTTGTTTATTCCAATGTAACCTTTTCATTAATGCACATTTGGTCAGCAGCAATGATAGAAATGCATTCTACCAAGCTTGGGTACACGTGGCATGTGCTTATTTTCAATCATCCAGGTATCAAACCATTATTGAACTTGTTATTTGCCGTGTCTCTCAAAAATAATGCTAGTCAATTGTATGTTAAGGGGAGTAAGTAACCTGCTGTGGACTAATTGAAGCACATGTAGTCCTCCAAACTCTGTCACAAAACACATCTATGCAGTCTTATAGGGAGGGATCCTGTTTCCTGCCAGTTTGGAGGAATCAGAAGCTCCTAAGTTTTTACAGCCAATTATTCCCCTTAACCAAATGACTGGCAAGTTTTTCGGGACTAATTGGCAGACACCCACAGGGAAATCTAACTCGAGTTCCTTTGTTCTTATATTGGACGGTGTGGACCTCAGAGCCATATAATGTGGTAAAGATTTGTTGTCATATGGTCACATTGTTTTACGATAAGCAATCTTATGTCCATATTATATACATCTCAATAGAAGTCCAATTTTACTTACAGTATGAAGTGTTTTTGTTTTAATAAGGACTTCTTTGACATCAATCTTTCTTTGATGTCCATATAGCCTAACCAATTGAAAACCAATGTAAACCTTATGTCTTATATTCCTTAATATGCTATGGTGTGAAAAGAAACATTCAGATAAATCGTTTTTAGTTTTATTCTCACATATCACAAGTTTGACACGTTAAAATCCAAGCACAAGTGCAAAATTACTTTCCTGTACACATTAAATATACAAATATGAATATTTACAAGCTAAGATGCACCGTCTCCAACGCACCAAAAATGAATCACAGATACAATTTGTTTTCAAACAAACTAGGCTCCTTTATGTACAATATGTACATGAAAGCTATAGTTAGCATCACAAAAATAGGTCTGAGTCTGAAAGAAGCCTAATCAACATAAGCTGCCTTGCAACCAGTATATTTTGCTGCAACCATAACATTTTGAAAGACTTATTGCACGCAGGGTTGACATGTGGACCACCAAGTGACAAAGGGTCCAGTCACCTCCACCCCAACAGCGACTCCTCTTCTCTGATCAACATTACATTTTAGCAACTTGCAACGCTCACCTGCACACCACACAGAACATGCAACTCAAACACTGAAGGTGGCGATGGCAGGAGGAAAAATGAACAATATTATGACAATCAGTTCTATAGGATCATGAAAGTAGTGGATAATTATATTCAGTATTGAATAATGCCTGCTGTTACGTCACACACACACACTCGTACACACACACATACAGACACACACGGTAAGTCGCACAATAGGGCAATTAATATGAGAGAACAATTATCACTACATTTACATAATTAGCTGGAGGTAATTCTTAACACGAACAGCGCGGTCGGTCGCATCTTGACGTCTTACACAAATGGAATTATGGAGACGCCCAAGATGGTACCAAAGAACTACCCTATGTATATCTAAGGCTGCCCCAAAAACACAGTAATGATAACAGATAAGAGGAGGAGGCGGAGGAGGAGGAAAGAAGAATAGCCTACTGGGGATAGATACAATGTGGGGAGTTAGGCTATGCTGAAGTGAATGAAAGACCGTAGAAACTGTAAGACTGAGGGGATGAATGGTAAGTTAGTTAGTTAGGCTACTCTGACAGGGGGAAGAGAAGACGAGACACAAGCCTTAAAAGAGATGATGAGAAGGAACCCAGCAAGGAATATGTAAGTAAACCTCTAGAGTATTTATTAAGAGTTTTAATTCATCAAAATAATGAATTATGCATAGGCTTGGCTGGCAGACAAACTGGTGAGGGGGGATTATATTTTAGGAAGAAAGGAAAGAAGGAAGGGCTATAGTAGGCTACGCGACTACAACAACACGCTGTGGTTACCATCTAGGCGTTGACCCAGTGTGAATCAGACGTCCCCTCACCCCTGCCCACTCACTGTCCGCCTTTGTGGCAAACTCACAGAAAAATAAATAAACATCAGAATCCATCAATACTGGCCCCTCGCACCATTTGAGTCCATTTTTTATGTTTTTATTGTTATCATTATTATTATTTTTTTATTTTTTTTTGGTAGTTCTCGCCAATGTATATATACTTGTGATGGTTATGGTTTGGGCGGCGTGGGAAAAGTTGAAGGGAGTCTGCACACTCGGGCTTTGTTTAATTATTTATTTAATCTTTCCATCTTAAATATTACAGTGAAACACACACACAATCCATGAGTCGAACAAGACACGGAAGTTCTGATTTACCGGCTTCTGGCGCCACATATATATTACTGCAGACTCACCCAGGCTACAACACGCACACATACAACACGCACACACACACACACTCACACGTGACTGCCGCCCGCGTGGTGAGGGGCGTCGGAGGTAATTTAACGAGTGATTTCTGGACTCCGGGAGACGAGGGGTAGGGTTGGTCAGGAAAGGTGGCCTCGGGCAGGTCACCAGTGAAGTTAAAATCCCTCTTGTTAGTAGGACAAGAATCGGTAGCCAAAGCTCCGACCAGTCTGAGCAGCCATAAGATGAAAAGTTTACCCTCCCTTAGATAGCAGAGGAACCAGACCCCCCCTTCCTGACAATACCCATCTCCCTCCTTGTGTCTCTAGAGTCCTTCACCCCGGCACAACAGACTCAATCCTTATTACAATGACTCGGTCGTTAAATACAACTACAATGCCACGACTAAAATATTCCTCACTGATGACTCAGATAGTCACACTGTTGATAAGACATTGATACAATGTAATTTTATTTTAGATGAAGCAAATGATGCATTCTCATTAAATGCAAAACTCAACCTGATGCATTGTTATTAAGTAATGACACAAATCAATTGTACTGTTCTACAAAATATAACAATGATGCGTGATGCAAAATGAGATGACTTTTCTAAGGAGCAAATATTGACAGACTTAAACAAGACAATTCTATAAATAAAATAACAGAATTAGTATAACTTAAAGGTTAGACTAATCATACAACCAAACAATAAACTAAGAAAATGAATGAGATGAGTTAATGACCAAAACTTATGGTTCATGGATTCTAATAAGCGTATTTTTATTACTTTTTTCCAAGAGCAAAAGTTAACACCTATGAGTCTATTCCTAACACGTGTCTTACTCCCACTTCACTCTACGCCTTATCAGTAAAAAAAATACTACTGTACTCAGCTTTACCAAAACACTAATTAATGCCGACAAGCTTAGTACACCGATGTTCAAAGCATCGTTTTGTGCAGGAGACTGTGGGACTCAAATGTTGAGAAAGAAGCACCAGCGAGAGTAAAGTGGTCCAAGTCTTTCACCTCACATCATATGATTAAAAAAACAAAAAGTTATACCCTTTCTCTCGGCCGCTTCTTTCGAGAACATTTGGCCCAAAAGGAGGGGTTTAGTGGGAAGGGGAGGAGATTGCAAATTACAGAGTAACACTGCCTTCATTGGGAAGTGACTGGCACAATAGATACTAAGAAATCTAACAAGGTGAAGGGAGTTTCATGGAAAGGAGGGGTGAGGGGTTCTTTGACAACATTCACTGACTTAACTAACCCCTGTGTTATTTACCTTTATGATCATTAACACTATATGTATTCCCGTACGTAAGCACACCCATAAGTTTCCACACTTAAAAGTACACCATGAGATATTTAGCAAATGGAATTAATGCTGGGGAGGCGAAAACAGGAAGGCGCCTTGGCACCAAATCCGAGTTGACTGCACCTCTTCACTGATGCTTGTCTCGGCTATCGTCCTGTAAACCCACTACGACAACTACGACTCAACACCACAGAGACGACAAACAACCAGCACGACTCGTGAAGGACAAAGGGATGTTAGACGTATGGTGGTGGTGGTGGTGGTGGTGGTGGGTGGAACTTGTGTAGTGAAGCACCAACCACACGTCGTCACCAACTCATACTCCACAAACCCCATTAAATCACAAAAGTTGGCGACGACGACTGCATGTGAAGACTCCATGTAGATAGGTTAGGTAGCGGTGGTGGTGCAGCAAGGCGCCGCTTCCAGCAACCCCAAAGATGACGCTAGTCGTCTGTCATGCTACTACACTAATGATTGGCGACGACGAAACTTGATTATGATAATGACCACGACGAGGAAAGTGTTTGGGGAGAAGGGGATGGGGGGAGTTGGGGAACTTGATGGCGACGAGGCTCCGGAGGCCAGCACGGCGTATCACAGCACAGTGTTGGTTCTGAGGGGGCGCAGCGCAGCGGGACCGCAGGGCAGGAGGCATGGCATGGGGAAATGAGGCAAGAAATATATCAGACGAGGAAGACTAGGGATGATGCCTGGGGTGTGGTTAGGGGGTAGGAGCGGGGACAAGAGACTAGGAGTTTGCCAGGACCGAGAAAGGCCAAGGTCAGGGAAATACTGGGGACTAGAATATTGAAGGCCACAGATGTCAACTCATGAAACTAAGAGGGTTGGTTGTGGTTCTGAGAAGGTAATAAATAACTCTAAGGAGGGAAGGGATGATCAATATTGGCAATGTTAATGTGGCGGGGATATCCTGAGTTACTGGAGAGAAGGACGCCCAAGGAAATATATAATGGGGGGCAGGAACTTGAAGGAGAACGAACGGGAGGAGAGTTGGACAAGTAGGGGGTTAGCCGGGGACGGGTAACCTGAATAACAATGTGCCCTTTATTATCATTCCTCGTGTCAGTCACATGAACTATTTATTAGCAATTCAACACCACCATTCAGAAGAGTATGACCAAATCAGTCAGTCACTCATGAGGATCCCGTCAAAGCTGTCCCTTTATATAGGATGAGATGCGGCCCCGGTGCTTAATTAAGTAAACTTCAGCGCCCTTTTATTTTGTATTATTTTAGTAGGCCAAGTTCCACAATGGCTGCGGGAGGTAGTGATGGGCGTGGGTGGCACCTGGGAGGAGGGAGGTGTGGGTGGTCCCCGGCAGGATGGAGGAGGAGGTGTGGACGCCACCAGTGCTGCTGCTGCTGCTGGAGGTGATGGAAGTGACGGCGGAGGTGAAAGGAGTAGACGACTCCTTCCAGCTGCCACCACTCAGATTAAGCGTATCTGTCGGAGAAGAAAACAAAACTCGTTAGTAAAGACTCAGGTGTAGAATAATTACAATGATAAAATACTGTAGTTAAATTATTAAAACTAAGTAAGAAATTGATAGTTACAATGATAAAATAGTTAAATAATGAATACATAGTACGAAATTGACTTGATATCAATGACCCACCCAATATTTACACAATACTAAATTTTCAACAAAGTATTTCTCAAGTCACCAAAAGAATAAATAACTGTTGTTCACTGAACTTTCCATCCATTACACGGTACATGGTGGTGGTGGCGAGGGGAATGACGGAAGGGAAACATATTGGAGATCTGATAGGCTAGGCTACTCGGGCAGTGAGGCAACAGACAGACAGCCCTATCCGACAGTCAGACAGCCCTATACGACAGTCAGACAGCCCTATACGACAGACAGCCCTATACGACAGTCAGCCAGCCCTATACGACAGTCAGCCAGGCGTCTCAACATGACACACAGGCCTGGCAACAATGACATTATTTCAGTTCTAAGATGATCAACTCGTACCCTTACTCACCCCTTGCAACACACACACACACACACACACACACACACACACACACACACACACACACACACACACACACAAGCAATGTAGAAAAGCTCATTCGTTTTTCCTAACAAGGTGATAATCAGATAGCCAAACTCGAAAACCGACTTGTACGACTTAACTAATATTGCAGTTATAGAAAAAAAACATCCCAGAGAACAACTGATCACAATGAAAAGATAAACTCTAAAATACGAAGAAACTCTAAATTACAAGGCAAGGTCTAGTCTATATTATGGTCCCACGAGAAACTTATCCAACACATCGATTACATTATAGTTATTAAAGAGTCATTCAACCAGCCAGCTAGAGTTTCTTTAGTTGCTGCTTAGCTATCGTTCGTCCTACTTGCCACCAGCTGACAACAACAACAACAACAGTGAGCCAGCTGACCCATATTCTAAACCACATGAAACTGCTTGTGCTCCTTATTATTGTGGTGGAGGTCCTGAGGGTCAACCACTGTGACACAATCAAAGGTCTATTGCCTCCCTGTCTGTGTCTGTCTGGCAGCTGCAACCCACATTCGAGTTAAGGTCACAAGGCCGAGTGAGGAAAGAAACACAAGACACGCGTTTGTTTGATTTATAGGCCTCATACATTCAATCTCTTTTTGTTCGCTAAATGTAATCCGGAATTTACCAAGTGCAGAATGCGTAACAGAACCAATCTAGTTATTAAAGCGTAACAGAACCAATATATTAATTATATAATGAAACGACAGCACAATCTCTTCCTTCATATTGCTTCAGATCTAACCATCCAATTATCAGCAAGACAATAAAAAAAGTGCCTGAAAAACAAGATTACCGTACAACTCTTGTTACTCTCGCAATACTGCCATTATCTTCACTAGTCCATAATGTTATCCAATTACAATGTACAACTTTAATGGTAACAATAATGGAGTTAAAGATACGGACTCTGCCACAACAATAGCAACAACCCCTGTCAGCCCAACAATGCAACGACGACAGTCACCACTCAAACTGCAAGGCTTCCCTTCGCAACCACACCTCCTCCTCCTCCCTCCCCTTTTTGTACCAACACCACCACAGCCTCAACTCCGCCTCTGTCACGTTCCGGCCGCTAAAGGGGGCAGAGAGTGACCTTAATCAGCTTGTGTTTCCTGATGACAAAGCGAGGACAACAAGCCCAAAGCGTGACCAGTGGTTACACCCTGGTCATTATGTTGTGATGGTAAACTGTAAGAAATCGTCACCAACTTTTACTCATGCAATATTATTCAAGGCTAAATGTTTTCTTATCATTGTTCAGTTTTGATCCGTACTGGCTCTTAATGAATGTTGTCTTCCAGGATGTTCTGGTGGACAGGTGAGTCAAAGAAAAGATGCAACATTTGTGTCTAACATTTTATCGTAGACGCCACTGTATATAAGGTTAGGACGGATGTTATGCTACACAAATGGTTCCGGTATTGTTCATGACTACAAGGTCAGAGTTTCGTCGCATGCAGCAAATGGGAGTTACTGTGCGTCACAAGTGTGCTTAGAATCCTCTCCAGTGTTGGTTAAACTCAGCAGCTTACACGCCGGCACTGTCAGTTGACGTCACAAGGGGCGGAGGGAGGCCAAATGAGGAAATCATAAGAGGGCGGGGAGTTAGAATGTTGCGAGAAGAATGTTATGACAGTGAAGCATTATAGTCAAGAGGTGGAGATGATAAATAACGAGTGGGAGTCAAGGAATGAAAGAAACACAGGAATAAAGATGATGAACAAAGACAGCAGAGAATACAATTAGGCTGTGTGCAACGATTGGGGAAAGGGGATTAAAGAAAGGGGAAAGGAATGGGAGCAGAGGCGAGTAGGTAGAAAGGGAAGGAAGGAGGGGAGAAGGGAGAGTGTGTGAGCGTTGCGTGTGTGTGTGTGTGTGCACCCTCCTGGCACCACTCCATTGCAACTGGTGCATCTGATTGTCACTATTATATTGATTAACCAACAGTCAGTTCGGATGAAGGCGAGACGACAGACAGCTTGCAACAGATGAAATGCAGTCACGAATAATAATAATAATATGGTGGTAGTGACTGAGTGGCGAAAGAGACTGGCCTGACATGTCCTTTTTTACTTTTCATCGCTTTAGGGTTCAATTCTTGCAAGGTTGGGTTCTTGTTGTTGAAGCTAAGCTCTACGTGTTGATGATGTAGGCCATAAAATATCTGATTTACGAAGTATAACGGTACGAGGAAAAAGTCTCAGCAAAAGTCAGGAGGCGTTTTTTTTTTTTTTTTTTTTTGTCGCAGCAGCAGCCGCCGCCCTCCTCACAATGGCCCTCCGTATCAACAATAGCCCTCGGCAAGCTCTCAAGACGACATTAATCTCCCACGAAAACAACAAGTTCCTCCGGAGAAAGTGTAGGCCCCTAGTCTACCTCCAACTTACCTACAAGACGACATCGAAGGCCTATACACACAAACACATAAATAAAACAAATAAGCAACTGTGTCCGAGTCATTTAATAGCATGGTTCATGTAGCTACCGTACCGTATAGCCTACTGTATAGCCTAATAATGTCGTATGTAGCCTACTATGGTATCCGTCTTCATGATCTAGTATTAGTAAACAAGGTCGAGTCTATATTCACGTCCCACGAGAAACATCCAACAAATCGATTCTCACTAGTGGAACCTGTGACGCTGCGAGGCAAACGAGTTCCACTAAACTTACAAGTCTGACCCTATTGGTGAGGGGCCTGAGGGGGAAAGGGCTATTGGTTTGTATTGTATTGAGAACGAGGTCACGGCAACCATTATCATTATCATCATCACACACACACACACATGGCACTTGACTGACCCAGAGACGAAATCATGACTCATGTCGAATCTCAAATGTCACAGTCAGCTTATATATACCGTAGTAACAATACTTGAAACTATATCAATGTCTTTTTGTTTTCTAATGACAGTACGGTACATCCTAAACTAACACAATTCTGTTTTCCGCGGAATGATTAACACTCGACATGAACTACCCTGTATATACCCCAGTGTTATTTGTGTAAAGGTACCGAGTCCTTGAGTGTCTATTGTGGTGGTATGCTATCTCCTCATCATTTGGGGAGGTTAAGCAAGACTGACAACGAAAATATTTACAGCTGCATCGTCACACCAGACTGATCTGATCACGAAACGTTGACAATACAATACCACTTAAGTAAAAGTTTCTTAATAACTCAATTTAACTAGTACAATATAACAAATACATTAATATTTCATAATAAACGATATGTTAATGACAATGTGGCTTGAAAACTGCCTGATGTCTCCCCATAAAACAGTTTACACTGTTATACGTTACTAGTACAAGCTCACCTCCTTGTTAAGCTCTCCAGTCACTAATTCTCACAGCCCTCTCTCTCCTTGCCACACCTTCCTTGCTTCCCATGAACTCAACAATAAAAAGTTGTTGGTCAGGCCAGGCTGACATCAGCTTTGAGGTCGTTAGGACCGTTTGGGTGAAGTGTGAGGTCATCTTTCTGATGAAGGCTGTGACGTCAAGGCTGTGACGTCACTAACTCTACTCGTCCCACGCGTTCCCTTCTTATTCATTCCTGTTTAATGATCCTTCACATACCGTAAGGCCCCAACAACAACCGCACCACAAGACAAAAACAAACATCTCCTTGTGTAAATAAGAGAGTATCATGTATCCAGGAAAGTCCGATTAGTCATATGACTAATTTCACTCGTGACGTCACCAGGGACGATTTGAGGTTTAGCATTTCACGTTGAACACAAGGACGACCATATGGACTGTCTGAGGCTGGGACGGGTTTTGTTTTTACACAGACAAGGTGCCGGAGGTCAGCCTGTGCTAGGTACCAGGGCCCCTCCAGTCACAACTTTTTTATTTACTCTTACCATAATTTCTTCACATCCTCTCTCTCTCTCTCCCGGCTGGCATTCACGTAGCGTGTGAAGGAGGGAGGACAACAGGATGTGTGTTGTCATAATCCCCCGCAGCTTACCAACACTTTACACAGTCACGCATGACTACACCTTAGATCACCGCAAGCCAAGTCGAGGATCCATTACAGAGTTGTTTGGTCAGTCTTATGTTGGTGTTTACTGTCGTACCGGTACGGCTTCTCTTTCTCTCCCATAAATGCAAACCACAAGGCCTAGTTGTGGTAAACTTGAAGGTACCGTTACCGGTACGTTATGATTCCTTCTTGCTGCCAAATCGTGACAGGCTTCCCTTCCTGCTAGATTTCCTTGTTCAATACTCACTTTCATCACGAGAACACTTTACTTTAACAACATGATTACAGATAAATAACAGGTTAATTCTAACATTAGAGGAGTAATAATAACTGAATACAGTGTCACTAATACGTTACACATATTACCTCATTAATGAGGGAAAGGGCAAAGAATGTGTGTTTGTGTCTGCTTTATTCGTAAACGGGAACGAGGGTGGACCGGTATAGGTCGAAGAGCAGCATAACTTTCTAATCCCTATCGCTTCATCCCAATCCATTCTTACACTCACAAGACACCTTTGACCGAATGAATAACCCCTCCTTTACCTTCCTCTCTACCTCCCCTTTCCTTTCCTACTCACCGCCTCTCCTCAACAACAACCTCGTCATCACTAATGGCCTAGAGGACCCTTCCAACTTTCCCTTCCCCAGGACCCAGGCATAAACACGGTTGGGGCCTAAACCTGAAGCTGTTAGACTCACGACGGCGCTCAGAGGCTCGCTCGAGAACCATTTACTCTTAAGCTGCCGGGGGACACCACAGGATTATACCGGGATTCCAGTAGTGTTTGGCTGTGGGGGAGTGTCCTCTCTCCCTTCCTATCTCCGACCCCTCACATTTCCTACACTACCTTGGATGCTAACAAAAGGAACGAATCCTACAGGAATATATATATATATATATATATATATATATATATATATATATATATATATATATATATATATATATATATATATATATATATATATTTAGCATTCTCAAAACTATTATTGTAGTAAAATGAAAGAAGAAATGGAAAGAGAGATTCAACTGTGAGGGGTTTGACTGACAAAGTAGGGAACTAAGCCCACGTTCAATATTCATTACCACACCAGAACAAGGAAGTACGACACACACACACACTACTCCACGACGCTTTCCTCTGTGTGCAAATAAGAAGGGGATGATGTCAGCAGCCTACGTGTGTTGAAGCGAGTGCAACACCAGAGTACGGTAGCCTAGCCATGGTTAACTCTTAAACCATGAGAGTAACTATATATGCGATTTGAGGACGGTGACCCGAGTGAGTGTGTAAACGGTAACTAACGCTTCCATTGTATGTGTGCAGTGACCGGAAAAAGGCCCCAGTGCGAGAGGGTCATTCACAGCGGGAGGGTAAGAATGGCAGCGAAAGGTTGGGAGGAAAAGAAGGGAAGCGAGTGAAAGCCAGCACAAAAATGGTGAGGCAATAACACCAATAACGAGGCTTGAATCTCCTCCACTCACGGATATAATCAATATAGAAGTGTATCAGGGTGTAACTGAGACAAAGCTTTCAGAGTTTATACTGCGCCTTTACAACTTGGCTAAGGTACGTAATTCTAAGAGTCAATTAGCCTAACTGGGAAATGTTACGACGAGCAACTAGCCTAATATTTGTACAGACTGAGCCTATGTATCATTAAATATTCCTAGATCCTATTAATTAAGCACAAAAGTCGCCTGCCTCGTGTTACAGCGTACCACTTCCGTCAACCCTAATTTGGTGTGGGTTTTTAATATACCGTACTCACCCACCTATTTCCAGCCACCAGCTTCTCTCCACATTATTATAGTAACTGGAATGTTTTCTGCTCCCGCTCACCTTCTTCCCACAATCACCCTCTAGTTGCCAAGGAAACGGCTACCAGGCCAAAGGAGCACTGCCAGGTGATATGGTTCTTATAGCATGCCTAACTTTCCCTCTCAATTTAATCGAGTTCCGTGTTGACTGCTCGCATCCTTTCTCCTTCCTGGACGAGGTAAGTGACGCGTAAAATCACATCAAGATCCAAACAACCCTGACACTTTTATCTTATATGATATAACCATTCTTAGCAGCCCAACAAAGGCAAGGGGAAAATTACTTAACACATCTCCTATTGACCCACTATATATATGATTTACACGTTACCAGGCCCATCTATCAATCTGGTCTGACAAGTGCCAGAGGAAACCCTTTAATAGACAAATGCAACATATCAGAGCTAAAGAAATTATTCACCGACAAACCTACTGTTATCGGTACAGACAATGTCTTGTGTAGATTATGAACAAGAGGCCACGAGGGAGAGGCTGGGGGATGAAAGGCGAGGGGGAAAAAAGCAAGGCCGAGTATGAAGCGAGGGGAAAGAGGCTCTGGCAGCTACCACGAAAGCCTTCAAAGACCCAGCCATAATGGGAGCTTAGTGAGGCTCATTCTCGCTCCCTTGGTGTCTATCAGCCTGGGAACCCCAAGGGAGGAGAGAGACGCGCTTGTCACATCTGGTTATTGGAGGGCAAGGGAGATGGTTTACAAGGCCTAGAGTGGTGGGTGGGATGGAGGGGGACTCGAGGCTGCAGTGCGAATGAAGAAGGAAAATTCAGAGACCGAGAACACAATATAGTCTATCAACAAGAAAATAAAGAAAACAGAGTAAGAACAGCTAGACCTAGTGTGATTAAAACAAAGTTAGCAGCACATAAACTCCCTTCAGACAACAGGAAACCCATTGTTTGTAAACACTACATGCCAGCCAAGCCTTTTGTGAAATTATACAAGTCTCCTCGGCAGGAAATGGTGATGCGATTAAAAAAAAAACGTGTACCGTACCCCGGTAGGCTAGTTATTTAGTGTTACAGCAGCCTAGGCCTATATGGGATTACTGTAGGCTACATGGAATTTAAAACCATTACATTTTAAATCAAGAATAAACGAATGATAACACATACATCAACCACCGATACTGATTTGTTATCTCTAAAAACACTCACACTGAATAGATAAATTCTCCCAACATTCTTACACGAGCACTACACAACACAAAGGCTGCTCACTCCCCTCACTCCATCCCACTTCAGTCTCCCCCTCTCACGCCGCCACCGCCCCACGCGTCTGGGAGTATGTTGTAGTATTTTTGAAGTTGATGGAGCGTTTGGAAGGGGAGGGAAGAGCGAGCGGGAGGGGAGAGGTAAAGAGAGGGTGCGGCACACAGGAGCGGCTGGCTGGGCTGACTGGCTGGGTTGGCTCACTCTTGTTTGATGCTGTTCTTCCCTTAGCCTTTCTGACCTAGGCTTATACTATATAGGCCTTTGTGAATGAACTGAACCATGACGGCAAACTAACCAGTAAGCAATCCTAAATGATTAATCTTAACTTGACACATGTTTTTAGTATAATTAGAATGCTGCACTGGTATTCCTAGCATTAGCCTAGTAGTTATGGTAGTATTCTATAGTGTATAGGCTACTGGTACCTCATATACCATACCGAACCATACTACTAAAACCTTGCTGATACAAAATATACTGCTGGTACTATAAGAGTCCTCCTTCACTCTCCCCAAGGCGACAAAACACGAGTTCCCCTTCACCCCTGCCGCTGCTGTCTAACGTGGGTAAAAACCTCACCTCCTTCAACACTAACCACATTGCCACTCCTCGCACTGTGATTACCAAAACAGACGTCTGCGTGTGGGAGAGGCTCGGATGGAGGTGAGGAGAAACGTAGACAGGAGGGAGGAAGTAAGCAGAAAAGGGGAATGAAAAACGCGTGTGGGAGGCAGAAGGTGTGTGAGAACGAATGGGAGGGGCGAAGTGACAGTAGGATTGGGAGGGAGTACATAGTGGGAAATGAATAAAATATGGGAGAACTTTGAGAGGGGCTGGTAGATGAATCAACTAAAATGGACTGAATGAATGAAACTTAATAGGGCAAGATTTTACTTATTTGGAAATGTCACTGTATTTCTCATTTAACTTTTTCCATTCGCAACTTTCCCTTTTTCCATTACCGTACACATTCTCTCCATCCCATGCACGCTGAAAACTGATCCTCCCAAGCAGTTTCTCTCATCATGTGCAGCGACGAGAGAGATGCGAGTGAAGAGGAGCGAAGAACAGAGAGAGAGGAAACCCAACCCTCCCACAGACAAGAGGAAGCAAGAGTAGACTAGGCTACACCATTAAAACAACATCCAAACAAGAGACAGCAGGCTGGGAGGGTGTGGCAGTCCACGAACACTTATACATTTTCTTGTTTTGTTTATTTAATTCATGAAAGTGGAAATAATATCATAATCTGTTCTTACGATGGGAACTAAGGCACTCGAATCTTTCTTGCTTAAAATACAATATAAAAAGTGTTAAGACATACAGCACACAAATAATCCCAATGTCAATATACAGTAAGGGTCACATTCAAGGTTAGGGTACGTTACAACATCGAGCTGGGGAGGGAGGTAAGGGCCATATGGGTCTTTTTCTACAGCTAAAATCGTGGTCATGACCGACACTTTAGGCTGCCCACTTGTTTTTTTTTTTTTTTTCATTGTGGAGGTCGACTACACGGAAGGGTTCAAGGAGGCACCTGAAGGTCTTATACTTTTATACCGGAAAAAAAAAAAACATATGAGAGAGAGAGTGTGTGTGTGTGTGTTTAGCCCTACCCTCAGCCAAACATTCATTAATAAATTTTCCACATTGCCCATAGCCTACACAGCCCACCATCCATTCCAAACAAGCTCCCAGCCCCAACCTTCACCTTCCTCTACACAACAACCCTTGCTCAAACTTCCATTTACAATCTCCCAGGTCAGTGCATAAGTACACGAAGCCCTACTAAGGGAATGGACCAAACAACACTTCACCAACAGTTAGTTTGTTTAATGGGGTGATTCCTTGACATTGGCTATACTGGAACGTGATTCTGTATAGGCTAGGCTAGTAGTCCTTATTTATCCTACAATGAGTATGGTATATTATCAAGATGCAAGAATTCGAACTAGTGTTGTTTATTAACATTCCGTTCCAGAATAGAGGGGTGAGAATAGGCCTAAGGTGGTAGGCTACTGGGAATAAAATATTACGGCTACCAATACAAGAAGCCGAGGTAGCCTACTCACGAATAAGGAATCACACGACTAGCCTACAAAAATAACTACACACGCTCCCCAAAACCAGGAACTTTCACATCTCTTCGCGCGCAGTCACACACACTGAAACACGACACAAACTTGACGTCAGCGAGAAAGTGGTAAGGTAACTTGGGTGGGGTCTCACGCGCGCACTCACCTAAGTCTTGTGAACGTGACCGTGGTGTCAATAGACCGTTATGTTGCTCAGGAGAGACTTTTCAGGAGAACCAAAAGTGTGTCAGCAGAAGAAGACGGTGAAGATGGAGTTCCGGTAGATGATGAAGGTGGTGATAATGATAAGACCCAACCCTGCTTCCTTTCCTATATATACAGCACGGTACCAGTTTAGAAATTCACAGATATATATCCATTTCACTTTGCCTCATATCCTTGGTTTGCATCTAGATATAAAGGGTTCCAGTATCGGTAGCCTACACACTGTTTGCCTCATGTGAGTGAGTGGGTGGGTCTAGACTAGGCTATATATCTTTTGTGTGATCACCCCATGCATACCTCGTACGTTTCACAACCCCTAACCCACACCCACCTACCCCTCAACCAACCGTAGGAGGGGAGGAGAGGGGTGATGTGGCTGCAGGGGGAGGGGGATGGGGATGGGGGGGAAGCAGCACGCAAGAGGGCGGTGGAGCTCTCATCGGTTTTATGGGGTTTCATCATGCCCCCTTCCCCGTTACGAGGCCATTCACAGCGGTTACTGGTTACGGAGAGCTGCTATCACGTCCACGGGGACCTCCACTCTATGATACGGCAACACCCATTCACACTCAGTTATCGATTAGTGGAGGGAGTTTAATAGTGGCCCTTTGTGTATCCCTATGCTAATAACCCCTCACAGATACCATATATATACCATACACTATATTGCAACTCTCACTGCTGTTATCAGGTACTCAACTCATCCCACAACACCATACACGCTCTTTTTCTCATTACTTTAATTGTCCATTCCAACCCATGAACTTGTGCTATAGATAGGCTAACTTTGCCTAACTTAGGCTAAAGTTTCCACACATCATTTTCTTATCCGACCAATCCTCTCCCACACTAAGACTTCCCTGCCCTGGTAGGGTACGTGTCATTTTGTTAGTATGGCAGTCCCAAGAAATCCAGTAGGCTATATCCATGTAGATCCACTTAACGCTATTCACTTCACTATTTTCCGTTAACTTTCTTCCTCTGTGTAGTAGTTACCTCGCCCACCTCGCCCCTCTTTGAATCTCCTCCTCCTTCCTAAAGACTGCTGGTTACCCGGTAGAGCCAAAACGGGTATAACACTATGATAATATATTCATAAAAACTAACCCCGGGAGGAGGGAACCCCGCGTGGGAATACGGCAAGCCAGCGACAAGAGGGAGAAAAGGGAAAATGAGGGTCCGTTCAGTGGGGGAGATGGATGGGGGGGGGTACAGGAAAGGAAGTTCCCTATGGAGAGTGGGAGGTGGAGGGGGTTGGAAGCTGGTTCAACAAAGAACAACCCATATACCAACGAGCTAGTCAAGTCATGTCATGTCCAATCCATATAAAGGTAAACTAATCTACATACTGTATGCCAGCCTGGTCTACACGAAAGGTTATAGCGCATTTCAAGGAACCAAAGTTGCCGAAGGGAACGCACATTTAAAGATGTATTCCGACTCCACCAAACTAACTATACTGTATGTATCACCAACAGGGAGGCACGGCACTTTAAGCGTGACTCTTTGGCAACTTACCAAAAACATTCCGCCCTAAACTCCCCCTTCCTTCCCACACACAGCAGTTTTTTTTAATGCCTGAAAACCAAGACGTGGCAGAGGCAGCGATGCTCTTGGTGGGGTCGTGGAAGAGGAGAATGTTACTATTATGACCATCCCTTGGGGCTCATTCAGCCTCACTCCCTGCCATCACCCCCATCCGGCAGTTCTCAAAGCCTCGCTAACTAACTCCCTGTCACGACAAAACTCAAGGACACACAAACAATCGAGTAGAAATCAAAGTGAATGAAATGAGGCAGGGCGTGCTAAGAATTTTTTTTGTTGATTCTGTCATATCTGATTTCCCGGAACCTTTCAACGGTTTCCCAGGGTCTTCCCACTTCCACACTCGAGAGTAATAAATGGTAATGGGCGAGCCTTCCTTCCCTGAAATACGAAAGAATATTGCCTCAATGCCCAATTCACAGTCTCTGCTCGACTTACAACACAAGTTGGCAGCATCTCGTAGATAAAACATAGAAACTGAAATGAAAAGAAGTACCATCAAGGTCAGAAGCGCCACCACATTCTGAGACAAATGAGCACGTAAGCCGTGAGTCCACTGTCGGTGAGAAGTAAATGACCCTCTGGAATTTCCCCACTTCCCCTGCGGGGGTCAGGTTTGAGTCAACAAAGAAACAATAGGCCAACAGAAAAAAAAATGAATTAAATCATGATAGAAACGGGAAACAAAAGAATATTATGATAATGACCTGCTGGTGACTGTTCTTGAAAACAAAGTACCTCAATTATTATAAGACGACGTAAACATGTATAAATCCAAGATATCGATAATGCAAGCATGTACTGGTATATACAGACTGATTACGCTAACGTTCTCTTGATAGTGAAGCTTATCTCATAGACCACATTTCTCTCCCTCATCCATCCCCACCCGTCCCCTTACCCCAGCAGCTGCCAAACCACCCTACGCCCCCCCCCCCTAATCAGTGAACGTCGCGGATAGGGACAGTGGTGTAGACAGGCGCCAGGACGATATGTGGAGTGTCTCACTTGTAATAACACCGCCTCCCTCCCTCCCTTTCTCCCACCTTTCCCTGAGAGGCTTTGTGTTCTCCCCCAGGTCAGCGGGTCCCTCGACTGGCATGCCCTCTACCCCCACCCCCCATCCGTCGTGGTGGCCTGGAGGCAAGGGGAGAGAAAAAGAGAAAGAAAAGGTTCCGAGGGGTTAGAGAACAAAACACAATGTGCGATAATAAAAAGGGGAGGAAGGCAGGCTACCACCATATGGTTCATGTTGCCGCATCAAGAAAGGGAAGCAAGAGTTAAATGGTTAGGCTACTGGTTCTCAAACTCAAACCTGGGAAAACTAGACGTGTCCTTTCACACACCAAGGAGCAAGTTTACCAAAAGTTTACCAACACACTTAGGACAACAAAATGTTCAAGTCAAGTTAGGCTGAATTACTCAATACGTAATCCTCCGATGTTAAATAACTTTTGGGAAATATATTCAGTGTGGTAGTGGTCGTAGAATTGGCTACCCCTCCCTGCCACACCAGAGGGCTAATATGAGTGACTCAACCGAGTGAGGTACACGCCCTCTAACCACTTCATTCCTGTTAGAATATTACCAAGACACGAGGTTTGGGGAAGAGAGAGGAGGGAAGGCCGTTACAGAGCAGGATATAAGACCTTAAGGTTCGCGAACAGAAAGAAAGGAAAAAGTAACCTTCAACGAAAGGGAAAATTCAATAGTCAAACCTAAAAATCATAAAGTTATAAATAGACTCTTACAGATCCTGGTACGGTACTCAAAGAACTTATTCTTTAAGTGCATCGTATAACCAAATATAAGTAGAATATGTTCATGGCGCTACACAAATAAAATTATATAATCCAGCAACAAAAATCAACAAATGCAAAGACCGCTCTTAAAAGGAAGCAAGTAAAAAAAACTACAGGTTCATCATTCTGGTAAGCTGAGCATGAACGTCAACCTCCTGCCACCTCCACCCTTCCCTTCCCGACACACAGCTGACAACCCGACCTTAAAGGAGCCCCGTTACACAAACAATCAGAGACATACAAATAACCCGCACCAGTTATTATATTACCCTGACATCACGAGGACATTTTTTATCCCTATCTTACACTTAACTGTTTCTCTTCCTCTAGTGATCGTCAATGATACAATATATTTACTATAAATCTACATACGCTCCAATCTCGTCACTTTCTCTGACTGCGGAATCTCCCTCCCTCCCACCCACCCCAACATTACATCAACAACAAGCCATTCACTACACTCCCCCTCTCCCTCCTCACCTTCCGCGACACGTCACTGGCCTCCCCACTGGTTCTCACGCACACTCACCCAACCTTACCCTCATTACGGGCCGACAGGTAGGTATTCTAATCAGTCAGACCCGGGTAAAGGGGGCAGTAAAACTCTCCCGTCTACCTCAGCGTGATGGATTGTTTATGGCTTCGTTTACGCTCCATTACAAGCCTCTTGGGCATTCATTTCAGGGGACGGTATGTTTACTTTTGGTACATTGGAGTGACTTGATCCCTTTTATGGATGCCAGGATACAGGAGCGCATTAACTAACAATAACAATGGTGACATGTTGCTCGCAATAAGATGGAGGAATTTATTGCTCAAGATTTACCAACCCATCTTTACTCAACTCTAAGTTAGAGTAACATGGTGTAATCTTTAAAAGTGAAAGACAATTAATTTTGTGTTTGAAATCTTCCAGGAACATTTGTGGGGATAGTGCAAACTGTTCTCGAAGCATTGGTTACCTAAAGACTCGATCACTACTGTAACAAATTATCCACGTCAACAAAATAGCACTAAATCATAAATAATGATGACGTGAAGAAAGACAGGAAGATTTACAGTATAAGAACCAGTATGACAGATGCTGGGTGTTCTGTGTTACAAGGCATTCTAAAATGAAATGTCTCATCATCTTCATATATATAAATCAGGTGAGCAGTTTTGTCGCTCATGTAGCTTAAAGGGACCCGATCCTAATATTGGATAACAAACTACGACTGGGAAAACATACTCTTAGGCAATCAATCACCAACATATTGGCCTTGTGGTTGTGCCAAGCCTGGTATAAACGAGAACAATATTCTCATCACAAAAGCCTTTGATATGAAAATAAATAAAAATATAACACTTTAATCCTTGCAGCAGATAAACCATCCTCGCTCGTGGATTAACAAAACAGCAAAGAAATAAAAGCACAAATGCCACACCAACAACCACTCATCACCCCCCACTCCCAAGCGACAGGGAGCCCCCCTCCACCCCACCAGTCTGACCCAGCCCTCTCACAGTTGCCAGCTGCTCTTTAATGCGATAACCACAGCTGCGAATGTTATTTTAATTTCACACCTATACGAACTCACCTGTTGATTCTTAAACCTAATATGAGGCTCAGGATATAATATCGTCAAATCTAGAGGCTACACAAAGACAAAATATATGAGTAAGTATAGATACTTCACAACCTTCCTCCACGAGTGTTGCCAAAGGAATGAAGAGTCTCCTTATTTTTCTGACTTGCAAATACCTACCTTAAATGTCCAACAATATGATAACATAAATCAAGATGTAATAACTTGAACTTCATCCCTATGATCAACAAAGCATGTAAACGAACTAAAACATTACTGACAACTGGTTTTATTATGAGCAAGGCAACAACCACAGCTATAACAGGTGGTGGAGCTATAAATAATGGAAACACTGGTGATCTAGCCAATACTCTTCGTCGTTATCAGTGTTGGCCAAAAACAATTAATATATAACAAAACCCAGACAGCTATGAACATATCTATGGACTTAACACAACTTAATTTCGCCACCTGATATACAGGGGAGCGGCGAGGAAATGTTTACGCCCGCAACGTTTATTGACGCTCTGGTTGCCAAAGGTTGTCATTGTAGGATTATGCACTCAGCGAATCTCGTACCATCCGCCACCTACGCACGTGTTTGCCGCCCACATTGCCGGATATTAACTCTTTGCATTAGGGGAAACAAACTTCTCTAGGGAACTTTTATCAAATTATTGTCTTACGTAGCATTATTCACAATACAGGACTCGTAAAAACATAATGCCGCAGAATATTACTAAGGAACCATATAACGTTATTTATAATACGTATTTACAGATTTCACACAACTGACATGCAGCACACCAGACTATCGCTGATAACACGTTATAACAACAGAGATGGATGGGAAGAAACAAACAAACACGATAAGGAGTCTTGAGACAGCAACTTAAACTTGACCTTCGCCTGCCTCTGGCTTGACTCCGCCCAGCACCACACACGTTGCCTCACGCCAGTCAATGACTCCTGTTCTTTGTGCGGAAACCTCGCGCTCCAGGGAAAGGGAATAGAGGGTGGGGCTCGCAATACAATAACTACTATAAGAGTTAAGAAATGATACCAAAAGAAATAACACAACCCATGACTCACCTGTAACGAAGTCGTCCGTGAGGTCGACGGGTGTGCAGAAACCTGAGTCCACCAGGCCACGAGTCCGGTCTGACGCCCACTCGCCACCTGCAGTTTCTGCGCCTACAGAGCAGCCTGAATCCCTGGACAGTCCCACGGTGTAAATCAAGGAAGAGGTGGATCCTTGCGGCGCCTGCTGCTGGACAGGCAGCAGTGATCGAGGCGTCAAAGGGTCGGATCTGGCCAGATCTAGAGACGTAGTGAGGGCGGCACCCATGCCCATATGTTGATGTGCCATGGGCGGCGCGGGTGTGGCCGCCAAAGCCCCCATAGAGGTAGATAGTGCCCGTGGGCGAGGGTGGACATGGACAGCCCCACCCGTAAGTCTGGCAGGTCTGCTGGTGCCCAAGTAGTCCGGAAGATTTACACTGCTGGCCACTGACAAGCCCCGACGAGTTCTGGCTGCCCGCAACTTTGGTGATCCGCCGGCAGTGCCTCTGGTAGGAGTTCGGGCCAGTAGGGAAGGCGGCAAACCAGGAGCCACAAACTCTGCCTGTGGAGGAGCCATGGCACCAGCCTTAGGATTGCAGCATGGGCCTGTACAACGACCACCACCCCAAACCACCTGCTGCTGCTGTTGTTGTTGTTGCTGCTGCTGCTGCTGCTGTTGCTGTTGTTGCTGCTGCTGTTGTTGTTGTTGTTGTTGTTGTTGCAGCTGCTGCTGTTGTTGCTGCTGGTGATGGTGTTGCTGTTGTTGTGGAAGTGATAGAGGTGGTGGTTGTGTTGGCTGCTGTTGTGGTTCTTGAATTTGTGCCTGTTGTTGTTGCTGCTGTACATGTTGATGCTGCTGCTGTTGATGAAGAATAATAATTCCACCACTCCTTGTCGCTGTGATAATATTTGATTCACGGCCACTGTGTACACTTCGCCCACTCTGAACACTCCTGGGGGCGACTGGGTTTTGCACACTTCTGACCACACTCTGACCCTGCACCCCTCTAGACACACTCTGGCCTACCACATTTCTTGATGCACTTTGGCCAGGCACACTCCTGTTCACACTCTGGCTCGGCATACTTTGTACATTCCTACCACTCTGTACGCTGCTTGATTTGACACTAGACGAATTACAGTTGGGATTTCCACACATACACCAGGCTCGTTGTGGGGCCGTGCGTGGGGGCCGCGACGTGGTCACCTGCTGCGTTTGAGGCAGCTGCAGGGGGGCCAAGGGGCGCGCTGCCCCAGAGGTAGCCACCATAGCGGTAGGAGAGGGCGTGACAACTGCCCTGGAACGTGCCCGCACGGCCGACACATAGCCCGGATGAATCATGAGGATGGGCTGCGAGCCCTTAGGTGGGTAGATATGTGCCGGAAGATCGTACTCCACGGACGTCTCCACCTGCAGCGGTGAAAAGTAATCCTTCTGGGGGTCGATGTGAGGCTTGCGTGATGGCGAGGCATGTGGCGTCATGCTTGGATAAGACCCACGACAAACACTGGACACCATCTTTTTCTCTGGCCGCCACTACCAGCACTTTACACAACACCACAAACACCACATGGGAGATCACTCAGCGGCTTCCAGTGCGTGCTACCGCTCCGACACTCACACCCAGACTGATCCCAGCAGATGGGCCGACACACAAGATGGGTCCGCGCACACTAACTCTCACGTCCATGGAGAACACCCTACGTTATGTCTGTTAACTGTAAATGATAATTACTGATATACATATCTAACTACATTCAACATATACATGATTAGTAAAATTTCACTTGATGGCATTGAGTATTAAGAAAGTTATAAAGCCCGAAGATCGTGAGAGTTGGGTGGAGTGTGTGACAAAGGAAGCGTAGCAGCTGCGTCTAGCTGGGCATGCGGGCGGTCATTGGGGCATAAAGATCACAAAGAAATCACCAGCCACCCTCCCACAAAGAAAATATCCTTACTTTGGAACTCAACACTAAGACACATTCCGTTGCGATTGGTAGTAATGCCTGTGTCACCCAACTCACCAGAAATGTGTCCGTTTTGGTAGGTTAGGTAGGTAGGTAGGTTTAAGGAGCGGCCGAGACACACACACGTACACGACACGCACACACACACATACTCGACAACATGCGGTCCTCCTGTTCCCTCCCTCTTCCCTCCCCGGACGGTCAGGGTGTCAGATGGTAATGGTCCTCGTGGTGACCAGATTAGAGGCTGCCAAAGAGAGAATGGTCTGAGTTTAAGAATACGCCTGTACTTAACAACAACAGAACGGGGAGTGATGTATGTATGGATGTATGGATGTACTGTATGTAGATATAGTTGTTGAAAATAGTTCCTTGTCAACCCCATTTTAATTACCTACTTATAATGGGATGTGAGGGGTAATTAGTATTTTATATGGCTTAAAGGGCAAGTTTGTACAGTATTGGTAAGATTGGAGCATGTAATTCCTCCAAGCAACAGAATCCATTAATAATTGCTTTCATCTGGTTCTGTTTCTTGGTATATTTTGGAGGAATCAAGGCACTCAACTCCAATGTACCATAACTTACGACTGGCTTGAAATCATGAATGGATGAGAACTATTGGCCACGACTGTACATACATAAAAATTTAATTGAATAAATATTACCAAATCATTCCAACGACAAGATAAATGTGACTTTACCATTATTTCGTGTTTATAATTCGTATAATGATTTGGTATAGCAGTATTCAGTCAGCTTTTCTATTATCTAATATTTAATGGTTAAAGATAAAGTGGTCTGTGTTGTAACAATTTCCCTGGAAAAATAGATTCCTGAAACAATACCAACAACAAACATGAGTTACCTGGAAGTGAGTACACAACAGGCAATATTATTTCTCTCTCTCTCTCTCTCTCTCTCTCTCTCTCTCTCTCTCTCCGTCATGAACACTGGGTGGAAACTGAAAACAACACCAGCAACAGATAAAACTCGCATCTACTTCCCGCCACATCCCTACATTTGTAACACACACACACACCAAGACAACGACAACAACAACACCAACAGAACTCTCGCTCCCTTATTACAGGACAAATTAGCATAGTATAATGAGACAGACACAGCTTCTCAAGGATACATTCATAGATCTCAGTTTATCTATCATCCACAGCAAGACAACATCTGCTGTATCCTTCTCCCAAAACACACACACACACACACACACACGTAGGTAACAACAACAGACACTTCCCATCTTCCCAACATTTCCTTCAGCAAACCTACAATTATTATCTTTCAGTTTCTTCTCTTCACTTCCTCTTCCTCCTCTCTCTCCTACTATTCTTTCTCGTCCTCTCTCTCCTTTTGCTACTCTTTCTCTTCTTCTTCCTCTTCCTCCTCCTCCAACGTTCGTCTAGTCATTCATTCATTCACTGTGCACCTTCCTTCCTTCCTCCAACCTCATGTCACCCCCTCCTCCCCAGTTGGTGTCATCTTTCCCTCTTCTACGCCCCTCGTCCCCCTCCCCTCCCCCCCTCTCTCTCTTCTTACCCCCACCCTCCTCTCCCACCCACCTCTCTCTCTCCTCACAGCCGTTCATTCCCTCCCAAGAGACTCCCTCTGGTGTCCTTTTTGCTACAGACATTCCTCCTGCGGCAACCCCCCTCTCTCTTTCTCTTTCTCTCTCTCTCAACAACAACATCTCCTTCCCTCTCTCTCTCTCTCTCTCTCTCTCTCTCTCTCTCTCTCTCTCTCTCTCTCTCTCTCTCTCTCTCTCTCCAATAACACACACGTATAAATAGAAAGTAATATATACCTACGCGAACGATATTCAAATCAATTCTTTCTCACGGCAAATAAAATTCACTCATACCTGCACGGACTCTTCCATCCTCTCCCCCCTCCCCCCCTAGCCCTTCCCACGCCTCCCCTCTCCCCACTCTCCCTCTCCTTACCCTCACTACCTCTCTCCCTCCCACTATCTCTCTCTTTCTCTCTCTCAACATATTCTCACCCCCCTCACCCCCAGTCCGTCTTACCCAACTACCAACCAACCAACCCACCCGCGGTACATGCTCCCCCACGTCCCCCACCCCACCCCACCCCTTCACTCTCTTCTTATCCTCTCTCCCCCCCACTCCCGCTCTCCCTCCCTCCCTCCCTCCCTCCTCTCCCACCACCACGAGGGTCTGGTATTCTGATCCCCAACATCCGCTGCCGCCGCCTCGGGTTCTCTCCCTCGCTCACTTAATACGCTCAATTTTCCCTGCCATGCGTGTGTCGGGTGGGGGAGTAGGGGGGGTTGAGGAGATGGGGGAGTAATCCATGAGGGAAGTAGGAAAGAGGTTTTTGGTTTGGTAGGGAAGTGGGTTAGGGCGTTGCATGAAGAAGGAAGGTAGGAATGAGGCTTGGTTGGGTAGGCTGAAGCAGGGTTCATATATCTATATGAACCCTGGGCTGAAGTAGGTTATACGGCGTTGCATGAGGAAGGGAGGTAGGAAATGAGGTTTGGTTAGTTAGGGAAGTGGGTTAGGGCGTTGCATGAGGGGAGGGGGGCTTGTTTAGGGCGTTGCATCAGGAAGGTAGGAAGTAATGAGGTTTGCTTAGGTATAGGGAAGTGCATGGGTTATAAGGTGTTGCATGAAGAAGGAAGGATGGAATAAGGTTTGATTAGGTAGGGTATTAAATTAGTGTTACATCTACAGAATCACTCCACATAATATCCAACCCAAATAAACACCACTAAAGCACCACCATAATGATAATAAGGATTTGCACGTGTACCGTATTGCTGATAATGATACAGACGGTTTTGCACTTGATGTGATAATGATCGAAACTTTTCAGCTCTCTCATTATAGTGTAGTTTTGCTTGATTTTGATGCTTCCTGTGCCATCTGTGCCTCATTGTAAAATTTGTATAACGATTTTCGCAGCAATTGTTACACCATACAGAAAAAAATAAACTTGACTACTTGAGTGATAGTAAAAAAACGTACTAGAGAATGAGATGAAATGTGAACAGCTATATAGGGGAAATACAATATAGTGGATAGTGATAACTTTGCGCAAACGTTAAAGTCAATTGGTTTAGTTCCTATTAGATTAGGCTATAGGAGGTGCATGTGGTTAGTTAGTTAGTTAGTTAGGGGAAGGGCGAGGTGGTGGGTTATAACTGGTCTGGAAGGGAAGGGATAAAAACAGTGAGAGTAAAGGGAGTCACTCTGTCTTGTTGTTGGTCAGCGAAGGAAAAGGATAAAAAAAAGTCGGCTATGTATACGGGGAACCGGTGGTGTGGTGAGAGGAAAGGAAAGAAAGGGTGATTAAGGGAAGGGAAGGAAAGGAGGGAGGCTATAGTGAGGTGGAAAGGGAAGGGAAGGGAAGGGTAAGCGGAGGCAGGAAGAGGGAAGGAGGCGTGGTTAATGGAAAGGTAAGGAGGTAAAGGTAGACGAGAAATGAGGGTGGTAGGTAGGTAGGTAGGTAGGTAGAAAGGTATGTATGTACAGTTAGATTCTAAAGTCGTGTACACTGTTACTCACCGCCAGAGGTCACCCTAAACACATGGTGGGTTGGTTGGTGACGTAATGGAAAACTCGTCTGCAGATTATTTATTAATTACGGGTCAAGAAATGGTGAACCTACACACACACACACACACACACACACACACACACACACACACACACACACACACACACACACACATACACATACACACATACAAATAAAAAGCGGCATTGAGTAGGAGAATTGATCTAATGCAAAAAAATAAAAATAAAAAATAAAATGGAAAAGGTGGAACAAGAGAACAAGGAGAGGGTCGGTGAAAGGATGGTGTGTGTGTGTGTGTGTGTGTGTGTGTGTGTGTGTGTTTGGGGTGGGGGGGGGGGCATGCCTGGGAGGAAAAGGGTAATAAGAGGCTCTGGTGGGGGGAGAGGGAGGAGGAGATAGGTGAAAGATAGCAGAAGAGAAAGGCAGGCAGGCATGCAGACAAGGAAAGGGTGAGTGTCAGTGAGGATAGGGAGAGATGTGGATGGAGAGAAATGTGGATGGGGAGATATATGGATGGGGAGAGATGTGGATAGGGAGAGATGTGGATGGGGAGAAGTAACGGTAGTGTTTGAGAAGGAGAGGAACGAGGGAAAGGAATGAAAAATATGATGGGGAGGAATGAATGGGAAATGTGATAAACAGAAATGAAAGGGAGATGTGATAGATAGAAATTAATGAAAGATATGAGGGACAGGAAGGGGAGGGAGATATTATGTAAAAGGGATAGGAATGGGCAGGAATAAATGGGAGATGTGATGGGTATAAATGTATGAATGAGAGACATGAGAGGAAGAAATGGGTAACGTATATGTAGTAAGTATAAATGAATGAATGAATGGGAGAGCTTACTTTACTGTATATATTATCATGTTGTTTGTGTCTTGGGTAAATTTTATGGTGAGACTAAAAAATAATAACAATGACTACATAATTATGATGCTTGTGGTAATACTACAGACAGACGGGAAGGAAGGAAGGAAGGAAAGTAGGAAGAAAGGAAGGAAGGAACGAAGGAACGAAGGAACGAAGGAAGGAAGGAACGAAGGAAGGAAGGAAGGAAGGAAGGAAGGAAGGAAGGAAGGAAGGAAGGAAGGATATGATAACAAGAAAAGCTGAGTAGCCTACCATCCATATTAAAAAAAAAAAAACTCCATCCATAGTGTATAATGACAACTATTTACATCATGAATTTACATTATGTTATCATATAATTAATTGAAGGGTTATGGATTGTGTATGTATGTATGTATGTACAGTCGTGGTCAATAATAATCATCCACATACGATTACGGTATCTAAAACAACTTACTTTCAAATGTTTTCACGTTCATATAATTATGATGTTATTTTTTAAATAGTGTGTAGCTGCTTATAGTAAATCAAAAGATGGTACTTAACGTGTGTGTGTGTGTGTGTGTGTGTGTGTGTGTGTGTGTGTGTATTGTCTCCCCCTCCCTCCCCATACTGCTTGCTTGCTTGCTTGACTATGGAGGTGACATACATACATACATACATGATAGGCTTGTGGTAATCCAACTCACCAATCATACTAATGTGCTCAGCCTTTTATTTCCATTGATTTACGTCATCAACTCTTGTCTTCATGCACGCAAGCAATACAGTTGGAGTACGTGTGTGTGGGTGGGTGCCTTTGAGTGAGTGTGTGAATGTGTGTGTGTGTGTGTGTGTGTGTGTGTGTGTGTGTGTATGTGTGTGTGTGTCCTTCGTTATAAATTATGCATGCAATCATAGTAAAAACAGACGTCGTATATCTAACCTTGCTTTCAGAATAATGTACAATACAGTCTGCAGCAAAAGTTCGCTTCATTTCCACCTGCGTATGTATTTCCTATAGTAATGTAATACCATTTTAATATCATTTTAATACAGATATGACATATATAGTGTTCTCGTATTATGGTAAATTACGTATATATATATATTATGTTGTTGGAATAAAAACGGGTTCAGAATACAACTATCTAGTCATAATTATTAGCAATAGTAAAGTACATACGTGATATGGACGCGAATTTATGCTGCCGACTGTACATGTTAGGGCAAAGTATATACCTGTCAGTATGATAAGACGTTTCAGCTTTCAGATATGTTACTATGATACATGTTAGGGGTGATGTAATTGTTTGTGTGTATGTATGTGTCACAGAGGCAAAACATTATGATATGCAAAAAGGGAGAAGTGATAATTCCCCCTATATTCCTTAAATATCATTGTTGTTCTTTCTGGCTTTCCATTATATTTATATATATACTGTATATATATATATTTTTATTTTTTTCGTACGAGTCCCCTTTCCTTCTATAACTTCATCCCATCTAACTTACACTACATTACATTTTCTTTTGTACGTGTCCCTTCATTTTCCTTCACTCATTCCATCCATGCCCCCTCCTCCCCCCGCCCACCCCCACTCCATTCCCCCTCCCTTCACTCACCCCCTTCACTCATTCCATCCATGCTCCCTCCTCCCCCCCACTCCCCCCTCCCCCACCACTGTTTCACCCCCCCCCATCCTTGCACCCCACACGTACATGTACAATAGAACATTTGCTGGTGACACATTACATGCAGTACATTTTAGCCCGGCTCAGCACGCACCCTTCCTTACCCTCTGTACACACCACTCTCTCTCTCTCTCTCTCTCTCTCTCTCTCTCTCTCTCTCCACACACACAGCATTCTTTCTCTCTCCCTCTCTCGCTTCTCTGTTTTCTCTCTCTCTCCACACACAGCATTCTTTCTCTCTCTATTCTATCTCTTTCTCTCTCTCTCTCACTCTCTCTTTCTCTCTCTCTCCACACACACACACACACACACACACACAGGCAATATACTAACCCTGTTTTATCAGCAGTACATTACAGCCAAATACATTACAGGGCAATTAATGTTTCGTTCTCTTTTAGCTACAACACAACTCTACAACAACAACAACCACCACTACTACATCCTTATTTTTACAGGAATAGTATTATTATAAACATTATGGCAATACATGAAAAGCACAAGCAACATTTTATTTTTATCTCTCCACCAACCATATAAAAATTCTATAGTGCCTTAATTATTGTTCTTCTAAGTATATTAAATTTTATCCTACATCTCTTCCATTATTCCCTTCATATGTGCTTTAATTGTTCTTCTAAGTATATCTATTCATCCCTACACATCTGTCATTATTCTCCTCTTCTATAGACATAAAATTATACCATTATCATTTTACATTATTACCACCACCACTACCACCACCACTCGAACACCAACACACAATATACTGTCTTATTGGATGTGTCTACCTGTTCGATACGTTATACTACTTTATTTCCCCCAGGCATTTTCACTCTTTGAGCAACAATACACGACTGTATATCCTTTTCCAGCACCACCACCACCACCACGCGGCCTCCACCTCATATGATCTACACACAGGCTCATGAAAGTTTAATCTAATATCGATTATTGATGGGGAGGCAGGCAGGTGGGTTGGTGGGTGGGTGGGTCGGTAGGGGGAGTTACAAGGGGAGGGGAGCGAAGGGGAGCGAAGGGGGGAAATAGAGGGACATGGGAACGGTTGTTGTTGTTGTTGTTGTTGTTGTTGTTGTTGTTGTCGTCACTGCTGGAAAGAAAGAGGGGAGAGTGGAAGGGAGGGGAGGGTGGAAGGGAGGGGAGGGTGGAAGGGAAGGGAGGGGAGAAAAAAGGTTAGGGCGATAATGAGTTGGTGGGATATTTGTCAGATGATAAATTACATCTAACAGGGACAGACAGTTAACCTAAAGAGACAGCAGAGGAGCCCAGAGAACGTGACAAATTTCTTTCTGGGAAAATCGTGTGTAATTCCTTTTAGAGTTTCCTTTTAGACTTTCTCTTTAATAATAATAATAATGATAGTATGTTGTAACTAACACTCCCCAACTTTACTTCCAGGAAAAGAATTAAGAGCTTCGAAGAATAGAATACCAGGTTTATATTCGTATCCCAAGCAAGACGTTTTCCTCACGAAGAAAATTATACACAGAAACACAGACGAAAACGTGAACCTCTGTAGATCCTCTGTTTACCCTGGAGCAACTGAATCCTCAAAGCAACAGAAGAACATCATTTATTGTTGTTCCATCTGGTCCTGTCTGTTTCCCGGCACACTTTGGAGGAATCGAGGTGCTCCAATCTATTGAAAGTATACCACCAATAACATGCCGTGGGTAAATAATACTATAGAGGGGTGGTAGTGATTTGTCCTAAGTACATTATGCTACAACACAGATCCCCCACTCGCATACTGAGTTGCTTTATAGACTTAGTGTGCTTCCTGAAACTATTTGGAGAGAGAGAGAGAGAGAGAGAGAGAGAGAGAGAGAGAGAGAGAGAGAGAGAGAGAGAGAGAGAGAGAGAGAGCTATATAATGTGAAAGGGACTGAGGAGTTACAAGGAATATAGATAGGAATTTGCAGGCGATACAGTGTGATTTTTAACAGTGAATAGAAAAGGGATCGAGAGGTCAGACAGGAAGGAAGGAAGGGAGGGAATATGGAAAGGAAGGAAGGAAGGGAGAGAATATGGAAAGGAAGGAAGGAAGGAAGGAAGGAGGGAGGGAATATGGAAAGAAAGGAAGGAAGGGGAAAATAATGAAATTAGAGGGACACGAGGAGAATGGTAAGTGATGAAGAGGGTAGGGAAATTGATACATACACACATACATACAGTGAAGAAATAAAGGGGAACGACAATACCAAGAGAGAGAGAGAGAGAGAGAGAGAGAGAGAGAGAGAGAGAGAGAGAGAGAGAGAGAGAGAGAGTGGCGAGGTCATGAATACTGAACAGAGTAAAAACTGAACTGAAAGGGGAAAAGGCGAGAGATTAGGCAACAAGGAATGGAAAGGAGAGGAGAGCAGACAGTGACAATAGATTAACTGAACAAAGGAAGAAGAAGAAGAAGAAGAAGAGAGAGAGAGAGAGAGAGAGAGAGAGAGAGAGAGAGAGAGAGAGAGAGAGAGAGAGAGAGAAAGTGATAAACAGACTGCATGGAGAGGGGTTGGGTTGGATTGGTAGGGGCTTGGGGGGGGGAGGGGGTAACAAACAATCAGACAAACGGGGTGGGGTGGGGGTGGGGCTGGAAGGGGGATGGGTGGTTGGGGCTTGAAACATGTGATGATGAGTGGGGTGGGTTGCGTGAGTGTGGATGGGTGGGTGGTCGAGTGAGTGGGAGTAGGGTGGTGGGTTGAGTGGGGTCGGGAATCAGTGGGGTGGGTGGGGATTGAGTGAGTGGGAGTGGGGTGGGTGGGGAGTGAGTGAGTGAGTGAGTGAGGGGCTGGGAGGATAAGTGAATGAGGTGTGTGTGTATATATGTGTGTAGGCAGGTGGAGGCAGGCAGAACACGAGACACACACACACATACTGCTACGATTACCCCTTCAATAATTAATGTTGAGGTGGTGTCGGCCAGGGGAAGGCGACACACAACACCCTGGTCGACCCCTTGGTAACACCAGTTCTGATTCCACCTTTTGTCTTCTACTTCCTTTTCCCAGTCAGTCTTTTCTACCCTTAAGGACCCTGTGATGTAGCAAGACAAAATTGGAGTTAAATGAGTGCTTCATATATTGCTACGAAACACCACCTATATGAAAGGAGCTTGTTTCGTGGCATGGTCAGGAGAAATCAGAAGCCTCTAATTTTCAAACACGATCACAGGGTTCTTAATTGAAAGTTTCTCAAGTGATTAAGTATATTTTTTCTACTCTTTATAATTGGCAGTTTTCTAAGTGCTTAAGTGTATATTTTTTACCATTAATTGGCAGTTTTCCTTAGTACTTTTATAACCCTTAATAGCTAGTTCTCACAAGGCTTTCAGTATCTCAAAATCACGAGTTCATATTCCACCTTTGTTTACATAATTCTACTACTATTCCTTTTCCCACTCCTTTCTACTACCACTCTCCCTCTTTGCCAGTCTCCTCAATGCTCCACTATAAAGAGTCTGAATAAGTTTGTAAACACGGCCATGGAGTGCCATCTAGTGGAGAGAGTATTGGATTCGTGAGTGTGGTCGTATATAGTCTCAGTCATATTTGAAGAGGTCGATAATGGATTCTTTCTGTTGACGCAAATATAGAATCATAGGGTTTTTGGTGTACTATAGGCCGCTAGAATTGGTACACACATTGTTGTTTTCGAGGGTTTACGACATAATATAGAAAATGAATGACTACGTAAGTGCAATACAGCATTAGTATTATTATTAGATTTGTTGTTTTGTTTGTAATCACCGAGTCACATGGTAGAACATTAATTTGCAGTCTACTTCCTCAATAATGACCTCTCTTTCCATAGTATAGCCTGTGTAAGAATTCCTGTGCCCAACCAACTGTACACTCGTGATATTTACGTAATTTCTAACCAGAGACGAATGGCAGGCACCACACACACACACACACACACACACACACACACACACACACATACACATACACACACACACACACACACACACACACACACACACACAATGAGGTATAGCAGGTGTATTGAAGGTGTCTGCTCACACTCTGGTCAGAAATTATGTATCACGAGTGTACAGCCACAATCAAATAACCACCAACACATTCCTTTCATCGTGCAAATGAATCAGTATCATATAGAAATATAATAAGACAACGACACCTTACGTCAACTCAACCCCCTCAATTATTTATTATTATGAGGTGCTGCAAAATCATACACGTGTTTTTTTTTATTACCAAGATAATTACTACGATGGAAGGAATGTGTGGGTGGATATTATTTTGCTTGTGGCTGTACCCCCTTGGATTGATTGATGTGACAGGAGCCCTTGGTCGGGAAAAATTTATATACAATCGAACGAAAGAAACCAAACTCCTTCTTGACATAGACATACATACATACATACATTACTGAACTCGGTACCAGTATTGATCATCAGTTGTACAGTCACATGCAAAAGTCCTGCCTGCAACACCTTCGACCTCGAAAACTAACGCAAAACTATAACAACTATCGGTGGTCTCTTTAAAATTTTGATTCAAAGATTTGATTACTATTGCCTATAGCTTTATTTATCTGACGTGTAGGACTGTTTTTGATGATGACGAAGATATGAGGACAGATCTATTGACGTTGATGAGTGTAGATACCTTTTCTTTTCTTTTTTTATTTATTATTATTATTATTATTATTATTATTATTATTATTATTATTTATTATTTTCTTTTAACCTCAACCTCGCCTAAATGATTGAAGATAATAATACACACCTCGACAGTGATACATAGATTGTTTGTTGTAATGTAATGGGAGTTTGGGGAAGCTATATACTGCAATGCAAACACCATGGAATTGTTTTTGGACTGCATTTTTACTTATTTGCTTTCGACTGTAAAAAAATGTATTATCCTATAACGAGCAGCTCAGTACATTCACAATCAAATATCCACCGACACATTCCCTCCATCGTAGTAAATATCTTGGTAATAAAGAACAACACGTGTATTGTTTTGCAGCACCTCATAATAATAACTGATGGGGTTGAGTTGACGTAAGGTGTTGTTGTATGATTATATTTTGATATGATACTGATTTATTTGCACGATGGAAAGAAGGTGTCGGTGGATATTTCCTTGTGGCTGTACACATTACAATCGCAATCCAAAATTTGTATCCAGGTCTTGTTGTAGTTTCGAATAATTTGACATACTAGTGAACCAATTACAACGCTTATCCCGTTTCATATTTGCATGAGCTCGCTTAATTCTTGATCAGTCAGTTTATTCGAAACAAGCCTGGATAAATATTTTGGATACTAGTGTTGCTTTATTTTCTGATAATTTTATATATTTAATCATGTTTCATTTTTTTTTTTTTTTTTTTTTTTATATATATACCTATTACATCAAGTGTGTCTGGGGATTCATTTTATTAACCGGTATGAATGTCTGAGAGTGGAGTTAAGGGGGAAGTTTTGTGTTGGTAATTCTGGAGCAACTGAATCCTCCAAACTATTCTAAGCAACAAAACATCATTATTTTTGCCCCTATGGTCCTGTTTCCTGGCATACTTTGGAGGAATCAGGGCACTCCAATGTACCATAAATATACTCCCTCCTTAAGAGCTATATTGAGTGTGACTGTACAACACATGTCAGTCAGTCAGTCAGTCAGTCATTCACCACCTGCACCAAGTCAATACCTATCTACTTACTTACTTACCCTCCCCGGATTACACGTTCACCTGCCCTCCATTCCCCCCTTTCTCCCCCCTCCCTCCCTCCCTCTCAATCTCAATCACTCTCTCTCTCACACACACATTCAATCTCTCTCTTTTTCACTCACTCTCTCACATTCTCTGTCTCTCTCTTTCACTCTCTCTCTCTCTGTCTCTCTTACATCCTCCCCCCTGCCCTCTCTCTCTCTCTTACATTCTCCTCCCTACCCTCTCTCTATCTC
Organism: Petrolisthes manimaculis; assembly: GCA_034508575.1. Lineage (NCBI taxonomy): Eukaryota > Metazoa > Arthropoda > Malacostraca > Decapoda > Porcellanidae > Petrolisthes > Petrolisthes manimaculis. The sequence continues at coordinate 27,405 of JAWZYT010006941.1, read as the reverse complement.
CCCCCCTCTCTCTCTCTTACATTCTCCCCCCTCCCCTCTCTCTATCTCCCCCCTCTCTCTCACTTACATTCTCCCCCCTACCCTCTCCCTTCCTCTCTCTCTCTCTCTCTCTCTCTCTCTCTCTCTCTCTCTCTCTCTCTCTCTCTCTCTCTCTCTCTCTCTCTTACATTCTCCCCCCTACCCTCTCCCCGTCCTCTCTCTCTCTCTCTCTCTCCCCTACCCTCTCCCTCCCCCCCTCTCTCTCTCTCTCTCTCCCCTACCCTCTCTCCCCTACCCTCTCTCTCTCTCTCTCTCCACCCACCACCACCATCCATAACCCTGACATCCACTCTACAAAAGCAGCAGTTGATAATTAAGGTGAGGCAAGTGGGTTTTCATGAGGCTGGAGTGTGCATGGAATCAGGGGCTGAATTATGTATGCAGTAATGAACCCACTCTGGCCTTAGTTTTCACTGTAAACAAGTCAGGAGTGGCGAGTCAACAGGGTCCTATACAGAAGAGAAGGTAGCTAGCAATTGTGGGGTTTGCCAGAGAGAGGTGGGGGGGGGGGATAGAGGGATGGTGGTATGGAGGTAAGGGGACGGAGGTAAGGGGGGTAGGGGGACGGAGGTAAGGGGGTAGGGGGACGGAGGTAAGGGGGTATATAAGAAAGGGGACGGTCGATTTGTCCCGCCACTTCACATGAGCTTAATGGGGCAATACACTTTTGTTTGGTACATTAGAGCGCATTGATTCCTCCAACGTATGTCAGGCACCAAGACCAGACGGACAGAAAGAATGGTGTCCCGTTGCTCGGATATATTCTGGGGAAATCAGTTACTTCAGATGTATTTACTGTACCAACACTGTATAATACTCTCTCCTTCCCCTTTTATGGTGTATTTTTAGATGTGTGGACCTTGTGTGGTGATGGTGGGGGTGGGGATGTTGATGGAGGAGGTGTTGGTGGTGGTGGTGCATGGTGGTAATGGTAGTAGTTGTGGTGGAGGGTAAGGGGGGGGGAGGAGGACTTTTAGCACGAGCGTTAAACTGAAAGAACGAGTGCCATAAATTATCAGAGTATTGGGGTCTAATGATATATAGGACTTTTTTTTATTTACTCTGTTGCCCCTTCGATATTTTGGTGAAGCTGGGTCATTCTTCACCACCACCACCACATCATCACCACCACCACCACCACCACCACCACCACCACCACTACCACCACCTCCACTACCACTACCACCACCACCACTACCACCACCTCCATCACTACTACTACCACTACCACTACCACCACCACCACCACCACCACTACCACCATAACACCCATTCAACTGAAAATGTCTTAAGTGGGTAATATACACTATGTAATACACTTTTGTTTGGTAGGCTTATACACTGAAACGAAAGCCTTAATCCCTCTAAATCTATGCCAGGAAACAGGACCAGATGAACAAATATAATGGTGTGTCTTATTATTATTATTATTGCCTGGAATGAATGGTTTGGACAAATCAATAAAATTACAGTACTCCAGATTTTACCAACACGCATACGATCCCCATAAGTACCCACGTGATGTATGTAGTCTGAAAATTGGAGATAAATTAGTCCTTCAAATACTGCCACGAAACACTAGCTATATAGAATGAGCTTGTTTCGTGGGCATAATCAGGTGGACTCAGAAGCCTCCAATTTTCACACCACAATCACAGGGTCCTTAATTGTGTTCAGAACATCTACAAGATAACAATTTTATAACACGTGTCCCATTTGTGTAAAGTTATCTATTGTGAATCACCCCTCCTTTTTATTATACATATGTACAGTTGGACACATGAATGGGTGGGTACAGCCCAGTGTTGATCCTGGTACAGCCTAAGTGAAAGATCGTCAATATCTGCCAATATCAAGTTCCTTTGTGCCAAATAGTAGACATCAGGGGCAGAAGGTCAGTATTGAGGATGGTAATAAAAAGCAAGTACCTGATAATAGACACTGGTTACTCAAATGGGACAAGTATCTGTCACCTGGGCTGTACCACCCATTCATGTATCCAACTGTACGTATCTGAACTAGCCAATCTTCCATCCCCCTTTTTTTATGTACAGTTGCCAGCATTTAAAACTGGTACAGTCTGCGTTATTAGTCCTCTTTTCCTGTACCAGTTATTAGTGCTGTCAACTGTACTTATCGGAACCAGACAATCTTCTATCTCCCTATTTTTTTATACATATATGTACTTATGAGAATCAGATAATCATTATTTCCCTTTTCTTTTATTTACAGACTACTTATCATTATTTCCCTTTTCTTTTATTTATAGACTACTTATCATTATTTCCCTTTTTTTTATTATACTTATCGGAATCAGACAATCTTTTCTATCTAGACATTATTGGAGAGGGATTAAGTTTATTGTAATGACGGTAAGGAGGGGAGGGAGGGCAGCAGCTGGAGTGGGAGGGCGGGAGAGTAGGAGGGAGGTAGGGAGGGAGAGGAGGAGGTAGTAGGGAGGTAGGGAGGGAGGAGGATGTAGTAAAGAGGGAGGGAGAGGAGAGGGGGACATTTGTGGGTCGAGTTAATCCTTGGGCGAGAGTAATAGCCGTCCTTTGGTTCCATGACATCAAGTCGATCAGTAATGGCGGAACGTTTGGTGTTGACTGGGGGATACATACATACATACATACATACATACATACATACATACATACATACATACATACACACACACAGCAGGGGCAATGGCACGTGGTATGTTCAGTGGGAGGTGACATAAGTGGTTGTGAAGGCGGCGGAGGTATGTACAGTAGGTGGTAATAGTGGTAGTGGTGGTAGTGGTAGTGGTAGTGGTAGTGCTGGTGGTGGTGGTATTAGTAGTGTTGGTGGTAGTGGTGGTGGTGGTGGCGGTGGTGGTGGTGGCGGTGGTGGTATTAGTAGTGTTGGTGGTAGGTGGTAGTATTGGTGGTGGTGGTGGTGGTGGCGGTGGTGGTAGTGGTAGTGGTTTTATTGATAGTGTTTGGTGGTAGTTGTGGTAGTGGTAGTGGTGGTAGTGGTAGTGGTGATGGTGGCTGGGAGTGGGATATACAGGAATAGGAATAAATATGGGAAGAGAGAGAGAGAGAGAGAGAGAGAGAGAGAGAGAGAGAGAGAGAGAGAGAGAGAGAGAGAGAGAGAGAGAGAGAGAGAGAGAGAGAAAAAAGAGAGAGCTTGCAGACGAGGAGGGAAGATTGAGAGAAGTAATAACACAAAGAGAGGGAGGGTTGACAGGGAGGAGAGAAGGAGGGAGGGAGAGTACTGAGAAAGAGAGAGGGAGCGAGGGTTAACAGGGAGGGAGAGCGAAAGGGAGAGAGGAGAGTGAAGACTGAAAGGAGAGGAGGGGGGGGCGTCTAGAAGGGAGAGAGTGCCGAGTGAGAGGGAGAGTAAACAGGGAGGGAATTCTAAGAGAGAGGGAGGGAGGAAGGGAGGGCAGGGAAGAGAGGAAGAAGAAAGAACTGAGAGGGAGGGAAGAAGGGAGGACAGGGAAGAGAGGGAAGAAGAAAGAACTGAGAGGGATAGTAAATAGAGAGGGAATTCTAAGAGAGAGAGTGAGGGAAGAAGGGAGAGTGAAATATGTGTCGACAGGGAATTAAATGAAGACGAGTTATAAGTGTGAGTCAGTAAGAGTAGATATAATAACAACACCCAAATACTCAAAATAATCACAAGATCAACATAAATAACCATTGGATTTTAATTACGAATCTATTGGTTAGGTTAAAATGAATGTTAAGTGAAGATGTACTGAATAATTATAGTCTTTCTCAGTGTACATGAAATTTTAATATGATGGAAAGAGATCCAAGGAGATATAAACAAATGAGAGAGAGAGAGACGAGAGAGAGAGAGAGAGAGAGAGAGAGAGAGAGAGAGAGAGAGACGAGAACACACACACACACACACACACACATAGGCCTGTTGGTGTTCACTACTACTACTTCTACTTCTACATAGGCCGCCTTTAAACAGCCTCCATTTCTTGCCACCACTCCCTTCCCTTCCCTTCCCTTTCCCTTCCCTTCCCTCGTTCTCACCCCCCAGCCTGCTTCTCTTCACATTCCTTTGTTATCCTCATCTCTCTACTCTCACTCTCTCTCTCTCTCTCTCTCCTCTCTCTCTCTCTGTGTTTGTTTAATCTCTTCCAACTATTCTATTTTATTATTTCCTTTTCCATCTTCCTCTGTTACTTTATTTTTTTTATGTTTTTATTATTTTAGTTTTCGAGTTATAATTTCACTCTGTCTTTTCCATCAACCCTTCCTTCCTTCCTTCCTTCCTTCCTTCATTTGTTTCTCGCCTTTCTTTACCCTTCTTCCTTTGTTCGTGTCAATCATTCATGTTATTATGAATGTTCAATTATCAAAACAATGATGTTCTTTGTCATTTGTCGGAGCCTAGTCTCTCACTAATTCTCTCTCTCTCTCTCTCTCTCCTCTCTCTCTCTCTCTCTCTCTCCTCTCTCTCTCTTGATTACGAGGATTAAGTTGGCAGTCGACCGTATGTTCCCTTCCAACAAAATATTTACCAGTCCTGTCTGCCTCTATAGACTCCTCTCAGGGGGGCACCGTAATTGTGGACGTGAAAGGTATTATCTATAGCCTATAGGTGAGTGGAACGTTCATCCTTGCTAACCTTTATTTACATCTGGGTGTCATTACATCAACTCGTACGGTACCAGACAACTTTTTCCATTGTCCATTTCTTCCAATTCCAATGTCCACGTCGATTATTTTTATTCCAATGTCCCTCGTAGATTTATTTTTTATTCCAATGTTCCACGTCGATTTATTTTTATTCCAATGTCCCTCGTAGATTTATTTCTTTGGTCATAATAAGCAGGGTCTCATACAATATTGTATGAGACCCTGGTCATATAAAATCACTTGGTATGCGACGTGTCCTTGTAACTAACTCCTTTTAAGTCCCCCTAGCTCACACTGCCTTTATATGTCTTTAGTCTTACACTCCCCTCTTTGACTACCCTCTTATCTCTCTTCCCTCTCTCTCTCTCCCTTCTTGATCCAGCCCAGCTTCTCTCGTGGGTCCTTCCGTCTCCACTCCCTACACCCCAACACCTCCCTATACTCCTCTCTGTCAGCACCTCTCCATTACTGCACCAACACAGCCTCCACGCCTTCCCTATCACACACCCACCAGTCTGCCCTCGTCTTCCCATCACATTTACTGCCTTCCATTGCCTTCCCACCACCACCACAGTCTACTCATGTCCTTCCCATCACAATTACTGCCTCCCATTGCCTTCCCCATAACAACTACCCGACCCTTTTACGCTTTCCCCATCACCACCCCTCTCCCCCACGTTCCTCTCCATTGTCACCACTCCCTTCACACACCATCACAATCACCAACACTGTCCCTCCCACATCCCCCTCACCCATCACATCCCACTGCCCTTCCTTCCACACCTTTTCCATCACACCCACGTACTGTACATCTTTTCGACACCTAGCTCACGTTCCTAAAACATACGCATTATAAGCTTTCTGTATCCCCAATCCCCTCTCCCTCTTTTCCCCACCTCACCCACCCACGCCTCCAGCCCATTCCAGCCCCACCATACGCCCGGAGCCACCAACCCAGGGCGTGGCTATCTATCGGCTCACATGACAGCGACAGGAAATATCAGGGAGGGTGTGGCAACAGGCAAGGGGACCGACCTAACGTACTATAAACTCTCTTCCCACCCAACCACACACCACACAACTACACCTCTACCTTCTGTACAGTCACGAGCATTAATAATAATATATACAGCTTTAATTGAAGCTTTGAACAGGTCCAATTCACCAAAGATCTAACTAATTTCAATGGAGATCGTATTGTGTATTTACTGTATTATTATTGTCTCTAGGTATTCGAAGCACACCTGGATACTTATTAGTACTCGTGACTGTACTTCTTCCCCCCCTTCCATCCATTCCATCCCATTCCATTCCATTCTATTCCATCCCTCATTACCTTTCCTCACTTCCTCTCTCTCTCTCTCTCTCTCTCTCTCTCTCTCTCTCTCTCTCTCCTCTCTCTCTCTCTCTCTCTCTCTCTCTCTCTCTCTCTCTCTCTCACTCACTAACCAGCTGTAGCATTTTACCTTTTTCCCCACATCTCTCTCAAATTTTTTCCACCCCGATATATTTTTATTCCGCCCTCGGGTTTATCTCCGTTCCATGTGCCACTTGCTTCTTTCGTTCTCTCGTTTTTATTTTTATATTTTTTTTGTTTTTTGTCCCATCTCTTTCGTCCTTTTTTTTTTATTTTTCACTTTCAAGGTGGATGAAAATAGGGACACCTAAAGAAAGAGTGAAGAAGGAATAGGAAAATAGGGGCGATAATGAAAGAGTTGAGGGGAAGGAGGGAGGAACATTGGGATAGAAAAAGATTGGAAGAGGGGGAGAAGGAAAATAGGGACACCAGAGAACAAGAGAAAGAGGAGAAGAAGGAAAATAGGGACAATAGCGAACGAATGAATGAGGAATATAGGGACAATAAAGAACATGGTGGAAGAGGAGGATGAAAATAGGGAACAGAAAAGAACGAATAGAAGAGGAAGAGAGGAGAAGGAAAATAGGGACAATAAAGAACGTCTGGAGGAGGAGGTGGAGAAGGAAAATAGGAAACAGCAGAGAACGAGTGCAGGAGGAGGAGGAGGAGGAGGAGGAGGAAGAGGAGGAAGAGGAGGAAACGGGGACACTGGAGGGGAAAACGAGAAGGGAGGCCAGGGGTGGGTGTGGTTATTAATTGAAGGGCCAGTAACAGGACACCTTTCGGCCAACACCACCAACACCAACACCACTAACACTAACACCACTAACACCAACACCACTAACACCAACACCACTAACACCAACACCACTAACACTAACACCACTAACACCAACACCACTAACACCAACACCACTAACACTAACACCACTAACACCAACACCACTAACACCAACACCAACACCAACACCACTAACACCAACACCAACACTAACACCAACACCAACACCAACACCAACACCAACAACACCAACACCAACACCACTAACAACAACACCAACACCACTTACACCAACACCACTAACACCAACACCAACACCAACACCAACACCAACACCAACACCAACACCAACACCACTAACACCAACACCAACACCAACACCAACAACACCAACACCACTAACACCAACACCAACACCACTAACACCAACACCAACACCACTAACACCAACACCAACACCAACACCAACAACACCAGCAACACCACCAACACCAGCCTCGTCATTTAGTGTGAGGTGAGACACAGGATTACCACGTCTGTATATGGCCCTGTGTGTGTGTGTGTGTGTGTGTGTGTGTGTGTGTGTGTGTGTGTGTGTTGTAAAGTATTTGTGTGTGGGTAGGTGGATGTTGTAAAGTGTTTGTGTGTGTGTGTGTGTGTGTGTTTTATGGGTGTATGTATATATGTGTACAGGTATTATGTAAGTACAGAAAAAGCTAAATTAATTATGTGTCCAGGACGTATTTTGTATGATCATGAATTTGTCCGAGAAATAAAAAATACACAGTTGTCCCCCTCAGAATAGATAAAAATTTGATCAGGTTACAAATATGACAAACAATACAAGAGCCATTAATTAATTAAGTTGGCGTTTGATTATTCCCAGCAGCATCAGGTATATAAAAAAAAGCCCACTGATCTTTTGTTTATAACTAATTAGCATACATACATAAAAAAGGAGTCTGACAGATACTGAGTCCTTGCAAAATCAATTACTCCAACATCCGTCACGTTTAGCAGCGACAACAACAACAAACTCGACTCGACCCCCCTAACGATATAAAATTCGGTCGTATAGCCTTCCCTCCATTAGTTGTCCCAGTCGTCTTTGTTTGCCCCTCCTTCTCTCCCTCCCTCTCTCTTTCTCTCTCTCTCTTTTTCTTTCTTTTTTGCTTTCTCTCCCTTTCTCTCTTTTTCCCCTCGCTGCTCCCTGTCTCCTCTCCTTCCCTCTCCCCCCTTTTCTCCTCTCTGATCCCTGTCTGTCTTCCTTCCCCTCTCTCCTTCTCTCCCTCCCTCATTCCATCTCCCTCCACACGCTGCTCCCCTGTCTTCCCCTCATCTCTCTCACACCCCTTCTCTCTCCCCTCTCTGCTCCCTGCCTCTCTCCCCTCTCTTCTCTTTGTGATCATTTAGCCCCTCCCACTCTCCATAATTTCCTGTCTCTCTTCCGTCCTCTCCTTTCTTTTCAGTTGGAAGATCTGATTATTTATTTCCGATGCGCTCGTTCTGTTCTATTTTCACTCACCATCTACGAGAGTTTTTTTTTTAGTTTTCATTTATGGATTGACAAACTAAACGCATCAGTCAGAAACGTTAATTAACACCTCTTCACGCACCGTTTTGTCTAAGCAATTTTAACATTTCTACAAGAATTATTTCAACGTATCACTAAATAAAGTTAACACTTCTTTACACGTTCTTTATCTGAGCAATTTTAACACTTCTTTACACGTTCTTTATCTAACTAATTTTAACACTTTTTTACTCGTTCTTTATCTAAGCAATGTTAACTCTTGTATATTCACTGTTTAGCTATTTCCCTAATCGTGTGTTGTCTATGAATCTATAATTTAGTCTACCGTACTTAATATTATTTTCTATAGCCGTCCATTACCTCTATATCGAGTTGCCCTTCCCATTCATTACACCACACATCCCTTCCTCCTTCCCTCAGTCCCTCCCACCCTTCCTTCCTTCCTTAACCTATACCTCCACCCTCATGTCAGACCTACCAACTAACCAGCCAGCCAGAGACCCAACCAGTCAACCATCCAATCAATCAACCAACCACATAACCAATCAACCAACCAACCAACCACATAACCAATCAACCAACCAACTAACCAGCCAACCAACTATCTAACCAACCAACCCACCAACAAACCAACTAACCCACCAGGCAGTCAGACACACTGCCTTCCTTTTATCCCGTCTTTCCTCACTTCCACTTCATCTGCCACCCACACTGACCTTCACCTCCCCTCCCCCCCCCCCTCCTCCCATTTCCTCACGTAGGCCCCTTTCAGCCATTTCCTCTTGCCCTTTACCCCGTGTTCTATAGGGCCTGTTTCCCGTGTTCCCTTTCTTACATCACCCCAACACCGACGACCAACCTCACCACCACCACCACCACCACCACTACCACCACTGCTAACACTACCACCCCTACCACAATTATTACCACCACTATCACCATTATTACCATCATTACCAACACTATCACCATTTTACCACCACTGCTAACACTACCACCCCTACCACACTTATTACCACCACTACCACCACTACCAACACTCTCACCATAAATACCATCACTACCACAATTACTACCACCACCACTACCCCAATTACTACCACCATCACTACCATCACTACTACTACCACCACCACCACTATCACTACCACCACTACCACCACAATCATTACCACCACTACCGTCATCATCATTTTTATTAGTTTTTGGGTTTTCATGACATTACTTACGATCCTCCAAAAAATGTCTCAATTTTAATTTTATTTTTGTCCTTGTATGTCACAGCTTTACTATATTGATTCTACCCTACTCTCTCTCTTTCTTTCTCTCTCTCTCACACACACACACACTCCTTCGTCCACCCTCTCCATTCTATACACCATTCTTCTCCCAAACCCACACTTCTCCCCTCTTTCCATTCTTCCAGTACCCTCTCTTTTCACTCTCCCCTTTCTCTCGATACCCCCCCCCCTCTCTCTCTCTCTCTCTCTCTCTCTCTCTCTCATCTCTCTTCCTCTCTCCTCTTCCAATTTTTCTCTCGCTCACCCTCTCCCTACTTTTCAACACTCGGCCTTTCTTTCTTTTACTCTCTCTCTCTCTCTTTCTCTCTCTCTCTCTCACTCTCCATTCCTCTCCTCAGTTCCTCCCTCCCTCTTCACCTCCCCTACTTTCTTTCATTCCTCTCCCTATCTGTCCATCTTTTATTTGCTTTTTCACTCTCCACACTCTCTCAAATTTTCATCTTCCTTCTTCCTATCTTCCTTTATTCACCGCCTTTCCTCTCCCTTCTTCCATCTTTTCTCTCCTTTTTTCTCCACCATACACCATCTTTCCACTCTTTTCTTCCTTCATCTTCTCTCCGTTCGCCCACCCCTCTACCCCCTACCCCCTCCCCTACTCACCTATCCACCCACCCCTGCATCCCTCCAATCACCCTCCTCCCACACCATCACCCACCCCTCCATCCACCCTACACCCACCCCATCACCCTCCTCGTCGTCACCCCACCCTAATAAATGACTTCGACGGCAGACTCAAACTCTTTTAATTTCATCCCGATCCCGTTGTAGCCTCGCCAAGTTATTAGGGACCAGGGACCAGGGACCAGGGACAGCTTATCATATAGGGGACCGACGGCACTGGGGATCTCAGGAGTTATTATTGCCCCATCCATCATATTATACATACAGTCGTGGTCAATAATAATAATCCACATATGGGTAACTTTAACAATTTGCAGTCTAATGTTTTCACGTTCACATATGATATTATTGGTTTAAGTAGTGTGTAGCTGCTTATATTAAATCAAAAGATGGTAATTAATCTATTTATTGGAAAGTTTATCAGCTAAGTAACAGAGGGAAGCTGTCAAAATCTTACGTGAGTTACTCCTATATGGATGATTATATTTGACCACGACTGTACATACATACATACATACATTCACGGTCAAAAGAAACTCTAGAAACATTAAAACTTTCATTCTTCGTTTCTCGTCTCACTCTCTTTACTTTCTTCACTCTAGAATACTTTATTACAACGTGTCGTGTTCGATTCGTAATTCAATTTGTGAAGTCATAAATACCTGCCTCAGTCAGTAGTGTGTGTGTGTGTGTGTGTGTGTGTGTGTGTGTGTGTGTGTTTTTTAACTCATCTGGCCTTTTCTCTCACGTTCTTTGTTTCCCACGCACATCTCTACGCTCATCTTTCGTTCATTGTTCTCTTTTATTTTATATTTTTGGTCCAATTTCACTTTCTCATATTCACTATTCTCGTCATTTTTATATTATTATTATTATTTCCGCCTTTTTATCATTTCCTTTCGTCCTACTCTTAATTCTATCTACATTTTCCTTTCCTATTCTTCTATCCACTTTGTTTATGTCATTCACTTCTTTTATTGCATCCATTTACCGTCTCCTCCTTCTCTCATTTTCATTTAATTCTTATTCCTTCCATATATTTTTTGTAGTACTCTTTGTTTCACTTAAAATAGATCTTTCATAACACTTTGTACAAACACATTTCCTCTTTTCTTTCACTATTTCCTCTCGTCTTTCCTCCTCCCATACATAACTCTCCCTCCCTCCAGCATCCTTTCCTCTCTCTCCCCCCCTTCCTCCCTCCTGCATATATCTTTCCACAATCCCTGCCCTCTCTCCCTACATCCCTCCCTTTCCTCCTCCCTACACCTTTCCTCATCAAGCTTCTTTCCTTCCTCCTTTACATAATTCCTCACTCAACATCCTTCCTTACCTTCCCTCCTCCCTTCTCTCCACATCACTTTCCTCCCTTTCCACCTCTCATAACATCCTCCTCCCTACATCCTTCCCTCCCTCCAAAAATCCCTCCCCTCCCACCTTTCCTCATGCCTACATCACAATATACCCTATCTTCTCATTACATTCTTTCCTCCCTCCCCTCTCCCCTCCTCCTCCTCCTGCTCACCTTTCCCCCTCCCCTCCCACTACCCTCTCTTTTCATTTTATTCTTTCCTCCCTCCCCATCCCTTCCCTTCTTTCCTCTCCTTCTGCCCTACCATCATCTCACCTCCTCCTCCTCCTCTTTCTCCTCTATTTCCTCTTTCTCCTCATCTCTATCTATGGGTTGAGTTGACCTAAGGTGTTGTTGTATGATTATATTTTTATATGATACCGATATATTTGCACGATGGATGGAAGGAGAGTGTCGGTGGATATTTGATTGTGGCTGTACATACATACATACATACATACATACATACATACATACATACATACATACATACATACATACTCATTTCTGCAGGGTAAGGTTTCATTTCGTGTTTCTCAATTTTTTCTACACATCGCCGAATGTTATATATAAAAAAAGATGGTTGTGATTCATACGTGTGATCTTTTTTTTTTTTTTTTTTTTTTGACCGTGGTGAAAATGTTATGCAAAAAAAAAAATGGGGTCTGATTCATGCCTGTGTTTCATTTTGTTTTGTTGTTATTTGTGTTTTTTTTTTTTTTCTAATTCATGCCTGTGGTTTTTTTTCTTTCTAATTCATGCCTGTGTTGCTTTTTTCTTGTTTTTTTTGTGATTAATGCCTGTGTTTTTTTGTGTTTTTTCTAATTCATACCTGTGTGTGTGTTTTTTATCTCTCACTGTCTCGCTTTTGGATATATCATAGGTAACGTAGTATGTTTTAACGGTTCCTGTCTCGGTGAATATTCAGTTGAGATTAATTTTAATTGGTTATCATATAATATCACTAACTGTTAATGTCATTTAGCCTATTTACCTACATTTATTCATTCTTAATCTTACTATTGTTATTACTATTATTACAGTTAGTTATCTAATACCACTATAGCTACTATTTCGATTCATACTATTTTTTTCTTAAAGAGCTGTTGGGAGATTTTCGGCTATGCAAATTTTCCCGTATAATTTGCATAAGAAAAAAAAGTCGTCATTATAGGTAGCAGACATAGGGTACAGTACCGTACATACACACCTCAGTGACCTTCTACCACGTCCTCTCTCACCAAGTCAATTCTTTCCTCACTCACTCATTATATATATATTTTTTTTTTCCTCACTGGGGTGGCCGGGTTTGAAGGAAGGGGTTAAAGGTGTGTGGGAATAGGGGGGGACAGGCTTGGGGGATTTTGGGGGGTGCAGGAGTAGGGGGACAGGCTTGGAGTGGGTAGACAGGTTGGTAGAATAGGGGGACAGGTTTTCTACCCACTCCAAGCCTGTCCCCCTATTCCCGCACCCCGCAATCCCCCACCCCAAGCCTGTCCCAAAAAGACTTCTGAATACAGTATATAAAAAGAAACACCGTAAGTTCGACCACTAAAAGTCAGTAACAAGAGAGAAAATATTTTGTCCCCATAACCTTTTCACTTATTCAATTTCAGAAACTTTTTACCCGACCAACTCCAAACCTCCCCCTCCCCCCCCCCCTCTCTCTCTCTCTCCCTCTCTCTCTCTCTCTCTCTCTCTCTCTCTCTGTCTAGGATACAGTAGTTGATTAGCTTTTCATTTTTACACAACGAATGAATTTGTTTCCCCTCTACATCCTTGTAATTCACCCCCTTGTGTTGCACCCATATTTCCACCACCACCACCACTTCCTCCCTTTTCTCTTCTCTCTTTCCCTCTCCTCCCCTATGCCCCCTCCTCCTCCCCCTCCTCCTCCTCCTCCTCCTCCTTCCCCTCCTCTCACAATTTTCCTATTCACCACTTTTTTGTCTCTCCCCTCGTCGTCTCCTCCCCTTCTCTCCCTCTCATGTATTTCCTCTCTCACACATTTCACCTCCCTCTTCCTAGCACTCTCTCTCTCTCTCTCTCTCTCTCTCTCTCTCTCTCTCTCTCTCTCTCTCTCTCTCTCTCTCTCTCTCTCAAAGCACTTGTGATTAAATAGAAAATGAAAAAAAAATCAGGCAAAAATAATTCAGTGATACGATATTTTACAGCCACAACTCATTTTTTTTGTTCCCATTTCCTTCCCACACATCCAATTGATTTAGCCATTATTTTCTCTCGGTCTTTTTGTTTTTTTTTGTCATGATTTTACACTGACATAATTATTGTTGACGAAGGTTTTATTTCCCTCTGACAACATGAATAGATCTGATGTTTTTAAAAGTGTTCGTCTATTGTTTTATGTATGTGGGGTTAAAGTTGGACTGATTCCCTTAATATGGGGGTGCGGGAATAGGGGGACAGGCTTGGAGGGCGACTGGGGAGGTGCGGGAAGAGGGGGACAGGCTTGGGGTGGGTAAAAAGCCTGTCCCCTATTCCCGCATCCCCCTAACTCTAACACCCAGTCCCCCATAGCCTGTCCCCCTTATCCCTCACCCCCAAAAAAATCTCGACCGCCCCAAGCCTGTCCCCCTATTCCCGCACCCCCTTAATTAATTCGATTTTACCCCCCATATAACCCCTGATGTTTGATTTGTTGTTGTGATTTATTAAGGTGGTAATTCTTTTTTGGTACATTGGAGTGCCTTGATTCCTCCAAACTATGCTAGGAAACAGGATCAGAAGAGCAAATATAAAAGTGTTCTGTTGCTTGGAATAGTTTGGAAGATTCAGTTGCTCCAGAATTACAAACACAGAACTTTCTCCTTAATGCGGTTTGTGTTTTGGTCAGAGCAAGATAAAAAAAAATGATACACACTACATGAACCTATAATTATTATCACTGTATAATTATAATAAGGTAATCAAATTTCAGTGACAAGAGAGAACATATTTTGTCCCCATAACCTTTTCACTTATTCTCCTTTTAGACAGTAAAGTGAAGCATGTTTGTTACCCATTGGGGAAAAAAAAAATATATATATAAAATGTTTAGAGTTTTGTTTATTTAGACTGTATAAAGATGAGTGTGTGTGCTTTTATGCTTTATACTCTTTCCTTCTTTCACCTTTCAATGCTTGTCAAACATGTGTGTGATATTTCCAAAACATCATCCTTTTTTTTTTTTTATCCAATGGGATTTTTCTTTTTCTTTCATCAATATCATCATCATCATTATAATCATCATCAATAAATACTCCCTTTTCCTCTTATTCCCATAACTTCATCTCTTTCATTATTATCGCTTCCTATCATCATTATCATCACTATCATCCATACTCTATTTCCTTTACATTCCAATATCATCATCCCTTTCATCTTCGTTTCCTTATCCTTCCCACAACTTCTTTTTCATCACCATCACCACCATCATCATTAATATCATCATCCTTTCTCTGTGTTTTACTCTATATGTCCCTTCATCATCCCATCACACACACACACACACACACACACACATACACACACACATGCAGACGTATACTGTCCCCATCACCCCATCTCTTCCCCTTCATTACCTTGTCATTGTCTCGTCTTCCCTTCAGTGTCCCGAATCCTTCACCCCCATCACCTCTCTCTCCCTCTCTCTCTCTCTCTCTCTCTCTCTCTCTCTCTCTGGCTGGCTGTTCCGTTTCTCATTTTCTCACCACCTCTGTTTTATTTTTAACCTCTCAGTTATTTTTTGTATTATGTATTGCAGCTGGAGTCATTTTCCTACTGACTTTTTTTTGCTGACTTCTTTTTTGTAGCCTTTTTATTTTTCCTTATGACTCTCGTTGTCAAGGTCTATACGATTTTTATTTCTCACACAATTGAAAGCCTCTGATTTGGCTTCTTATTCTTCTACTCTGTCTCTATGTATCTGTCTCTCTCTATATATCTTTCTATCTATCTCTCTCTCTTTTATTTATTAATCTATAGGTATTTATCTCCGTATCTATCAATCATTTGTTTGATTATCTGCCTATCTATTTACCTTATGATC
Source organism: Petrolisthes manimaculis (assembly GCA_034508575.1). Classification (NCBI taxonomy): domain Eukaryota; kingdom Metazoa; phylum Arthropoda; class Malacostraca; order Decapoda; family Porcellanidae; genus Petrolisthes; species Petrolisthes manimaculis. The sequence continues at coordinate 11,748 of JAWZYT010006941.1, read as the reverse complement.
AGTCTTTCTGTTTGCTTGCCTCTCTTTCTCTCTCTCTCTCTCTCTCTCTTTCTCTCTCTCTCTCTCTCTCTCTCTCTCTCTCTCTCCATGAACAAGGGGAGGAATCTATCTAAGGGGGGCTACTCGTGTAACGTTCCCACGCCCCTCTGAATGACACGAATACCTACCTACCTACCTACCTGCCTCCCTACCTACCTCCCTTCCTCCCTCCCTTCCTATACCTGTTGGGGTAGGTTTCTTCTGCCCTCCCCTCTCTCTCTGTCTCTCTGTCTCTCTCTCTCTCTCTCTCTCTCTCTCTCTCTCTCTTGCCCCTTGCCCTTCCAGCCTGCCTTGTCTCCTTCCTTCTCCTTCCCTCTTTCTTCCACATTCACTTTTTCTTTTGTTCTCCCTCTATCTATCTATCTATCTATCTGTGTCTGTCCATCTATCTATCTATCTATGTCAGTGTCTCTCTCTGTGTCTGTCTATCCAAACACACATACACACACAGAAACACTATAACACGACTGGGAACCACGTGTGTAAACAATAAAACCTGACGCCTCAGCACCATAATACACTAAACAGATCATTTCCATCATCACATGCAGTTGTTGACATTTGACATTACGGATTGAGCAGTATAAAAAAAAAAAAAAGGGGAAAACAAATATATATATAATACAGTAGTCTCAACTTAGTGGTAGAGTGTGTGTGTGTGGTGTGTGTGTGTTTGTTTTTATCCTCCTTTCCTATGCAAAAATTCCTAATCAGGCCTTTTTTTTTTATCCCTCTCAGGAATTTCAGATTGGATCTTTATTTACGTGTCCTGCATGGGAGAGCCTTCATTTCTGCTGTCATTTGCTTTCCCTGTTATATATATATATATATATATATATATATATATATATATATATATATATATATATATATATATATATATATATATATATATATATATATATATATATATATATATATATCTTTCTCTCTAATTAAAAGAGCGACGTCTGCTATAATCGTGGTGGTAATACGTTAAATATGAAGTGTCATTATTTTGTCCTTGTAACTAACTCCTTATAACGTAACACATTGTATAGTAACTATCCCCATTTCATTTTCCCTCATCTCTCTCTCTCTCTCTCTCTCTCTCTCTCTCTCTCTCTCTCTCTCTCTCTCTCTCTTGAGATCATATCGGCACATTGGCCTTTTCCCTCCTCAGTCGCCGTGATTAATTTTCTTTCTCTGTTCCTTTCGTTACGGGTGTATTAGTGCTTTATTTTATCCTATGTCTCTCTCTCTCTCTCTCTCTCTCTCTCTCTCGTATTGCATATAAAATACTTAAACTCTCACTCACCAATTTGCCATTCTCACATGATGCCCCTCCCCCCCCTCTCTCTCTCTCATCATAACTGTTCCCAACTACTTGCTCTCCTCCATTCCAGTTAAACTCCCTCTTTCTCTCCCTCTCTCCCTCCCTCCCTTCATCCCTTCCAGCACTCATTTCCCTTCCGCCACTTATCAGCTGCTTCGATCACCCTCCCTCCCTTCCTTCCCTCTCCCTTCCCCTCTACTCTGGCCTTGAATATGTTATCCTCCCGTCTCTTCCCCTCCCCTCATTGTGCATATCTCCCTCCCTTCCTCCCTCCCTCTCTTCCTCCCTTCCCTCTCTCCCTCCCTTCCTCTCTCCCTCTTTCCCACATCGTCAAATCTCTCCTCCCCTTTCAATATATTCAGTCACTCCTATTTTTAACACTCCTATCTGACTTCTTATCTTATTCCCGAGTTCATTTTCCCCAATTATCTTTTACGGATTAATTTTTCCTATCCTGTTTTGGTGTACTTATTCTTCCTAAATTAAGCCTTTCTATGTATGCTTTTTCTCTCTCTTGCTCTTGCCCCCTTCTCTCTCTCCCTTTATTTCTTCTTCTTTCTCCCCCTCCTCCTTGTCATTCCCCCTACTCCCTCCCTAATTCCCTCTTGTCTCTCCCCTCATTTTATCTTCCTTCTCCTCCTCCTCCTCCTCCTCAACCTTCTGTCTCCCTCCTTCATTCCCTCTTACTACCTCTCCCCTCGTTTCTCCCTCTTTACCACTCACCCTTCTCCCTCATTCCCTCGTGCCGTCCCTCCCCTTCCATTCTCCATTCCTCTTGTCTCACACATTTATGAGAGACATAAAACCAAGACGAGACATTGTGAGGCCATGACAGCTAGCCTCGGAAAATATAAAATGTTACTAATACTCCAAAGAAAAGTTGATGAAAGCCAGAAAATTACTACAGTATTATTTGGCAACCTCAATTGTTAACGTGTGGGACATGTGAAACAATATAAACATTATATCTATACAAACTATTTTGCATTATATTCATGAGGTATCAAACTCTTTTTCATTCTATTTATATGTGTATCTATGAGGTATCTAACTATATTACGGTACATTGAAACACATACAGGGATTATATAATTAAGCATCATACACGTGTTGTAATTGGAACTATAAACCTAACCTAACCTGACTAAACCCAACCCGACCCAACCTAACCCAACCTAACCTAACCAAACTTAACCAAACCCAAGCTAACATAACCAGACTTGACCTACCCTAACCAAACCTAACCTACCCTAACCAAACCTAACCTACCCTAACCAAACCCAACCTAACCTAGCCTGACTTGACCTAACCTAACCTAACCTAACCTAACCAAACCTAACCTAACCTAACCCAACCTAACCTAACTTGACCTACCCTAACCTAACTTAACTCAACCTTACACAACCTACAGACCGGAAAGTAAAATGTATGAGTTATATATATATATTTTTGTTCAGCTTTACCATTCTGTACGGTTCTTTTTTATTAATAATGTCTCAATAAGTAACTTTCTAACTGGCCATATTATAGTAAATATTGTCAGGGTATAAATAAAAATAAGAGTTCATATTTCCCTTCCTTCATTCCTTTCTTCCTCCTATGTTTCCCCTCTTCCTTCTCCTACCCTCTCTCCGTCTTGCCTCTCCCCTCACACTCACTCTCGTATCTCCCCTCACTTCCCTCCCCTCACCCTCATTTCCTTCCCATCACTCTCTCCCCTCCCCTCACTACCCTTCACTCCCCTTCACCCACCCTCACTTCCTCTCCCCTCTTCTGGCCCGGTGTGTGTGTGTGTGTGTGTGTATGTGTGTGTGTGTGTGTGTGTGCTGATCAGTTGTATTCTCCGGCTCCCCTCCCTCCCCTTTAATCCCACGCCACGCAGCACACGTCACGCTACCCTCATCATCCTCACTATACCACTAGACCATCCTCACTATCACTGCCATCATCTTCATCACCGATAATTCACCACCATCATCTTCTTCCTCATCCTCATAATCACCAATATTTCATCATCATTATCACCAAAATTTTCTCCTCCTCCTCCTCCTCATCTTCATTTCCAATCATTCATCATCATTTATTTTCTTCATCACCATATATTCCTCCTCCTCGTCATCATCATCTTCATCACCAAATATTCATCATAATCATCAATACCTCATCATCATCATCATCATCATCATCATATCATTTGTGAAGCTTAAACAATTCTCCTTACTTTATATTTTGTTTATTTTCTATCCTCTTCATTCAGTCCTTCATCAATATCATCATCATCTTTCTTTACCAACCCATCTACCATTTTCAACTATTCTTATACTATTACTATATAACTACCATTTTCCACTGCTCCTATACTATTACTAACTACTATCCTGGTGCCACTATTTGAATACTACTACCATTTTCCAAGCCACGACAACACTACCATCTATTTACGTTACTACTACTACTACCACCACTAATACTACTACAACTACAATAACAACAACTACTACTACTACTCTTACTACTACTTTTTCTCATTCAAGTATCTCAACACCTGCTCCCCTTCCTCTCTCTCTCTCTCTCTCTCTCTCTCTCTCTCTCTCTCTCTCTCCACAACTTTTTTTATGATCTTGCTACCACCCTTCACAACCTTCATCTCAGCCTCTTTCTCGTTTCCCTTGACATGCATAAGGTTTCCCCCGTATAATATCATGTTCTGTCTATAGGGCCACCCATACCAACCAACCAATCGCTTTAAGGGGGAGTGGGAGTAGGGGGACAGGCTTGGGGTTGGTAGAAAGCATGTCCCCCTATTCATGCACCCCCCTAACCCCCCCCAAGCCTGTACCCCTACTCCTGCACCCCCAAAAATCCCCCCAAGCCTGTCCCCCTATTCCCACGCCCCCTTAAAACTCCGGGACAGTGAAGCAGAGAAGAGATATTTCATCCGTGAAAAATATTATTATTATCCATCCAACTAAAACATTCACTTCCAGACAGATGCAAAAATTTAAGGCCAAAGTTACACATATTATTATTTATTTTAGTTTAGTTAATGTTTTTCTTCCTTCAGCTTCCTTCATGCACTCTGTCGAAATGTTATGAGTTGTTGTTGGTGGTGGAAAGAAGGAAGGAAGGAAGGAAGGAAGGAAGGAAGGAAGGAAGGAAGTTATACACACACAACAGTTGTATACGTGTTTATTTCGTTCCCTGAGGCAATCATTTCGCCTCCTCTCATGCATTCTTCTGTCGCACTTTCCGCCTCCTTTATCTCCTCTGTCTCCCTTCCTCCTCCCTGTGTATGATATTAACTCGCCCTCTCTCTCTCTCCCTCTCTCTCTCTCTCTCTCTCTCTTACCCTGATTTCCATCTCTCTTTCTCTCGCTCCTTCTTCCCTGTGAATGGCATCTCCCTGTCTCTCACCCTGTTTTCACCCTCTCTCTCTCTCTCTCTCTTTCTCTCTCCCACCCTCCCTCTCTCTCTCTCTCCTTTCTTTCCACACACACACACACCCTCCTCCCTCTCACTGAAAGATATCAACCTCTCCCACTACCCTCTCCCAGGAAACCCTATCTGCCCACTTCCCCCCCTTGCAAACCGGGGTGGCAAGCCGGGGCTGGTAACACTATCTAGGGTGATCACAGGAAAAGGGGTTGACGAGAGATGATGTGAGGAGGGAGGAGAGGCAGACTTGTGGAGGGGGTGGAGGAAAAACATGATGAAAAGGAGGAAAGGAGAGAAGGGAGGGAGGATGGAAGGGATGAGAGGCAGATTTATGGAGAGGTGGAGGAAAAACATGATGAAAAGGAGGAAGGGAAGGAAGGGAGGAATGAAGGGACAGAAGGAAGGAAGAAAGGGACAGAGGGAGGGAGGGACAGAGGGATGGATGGAGGGCAGGCAGGCAGACAGGCAAGCATGATGAAGGGTGAATGGGAGAATCGTGGAGGGGGGTGGAGGAGATGATGATAAATAGATGAAGGGAAAATGTGGAGGAGTGAAAGGAAAACATGATAAATGACGTAGGGGGAAAATGTGGAGAAAAAATGTGTGGAAGGGTGGAGGAAAAAGGGATGAATGACAACAGGGAAAGGTGGAGTGAGATGTGAGGAGTGGAAATATATAAGAAATAAAATGAAATAAGGAGAGGTGGAGTGGAGCAGTGTAGCAGAGGAGGGAGTGCATGTGGACTGCTTGAGGAACGGTGGATTAGAGGTGGAGTGAGTGTGGAAGAGAGACGGTGTGAAGAAAGAAAGAAGCCTGGGGATGTGTGACAAAGGAAGAAAAAGAAGAATGGAATGGAGTGGAGAGAAGGTATATTTATAGTAGTACGAGGATCATGGAAAAAGTTACCTATATGTATAATCACATCATGACAGACCAGACGGTAATGCCAACCCGGCAACCAATGACGTCCAGGTGAGAGAGAGAGAGAGAGAGAGAGAGAGAGAGAGAGAGTTACATAGAGTTACAGACCACAACAGACCTTACGGTCCACACGGGGTGATCTGATTAGAAGGTTACTGGTAGAGAATGAATTTCTCCCCAGTGATAGATAAGGATAGCAAAGTAGAAGGCCTGAGCCGTACTGGAAATAAAGTTAGGAGTCAGAACCTTGTGGAGTTGGTAGAGAAAACTCCACAAGGAAATTTTATAGGAAAGATAGAAAGTAGTTGAAATTTGGCTAACTTGCCACCTGTAATGGGCAAAAATTATTCATTAGTAAACATCGAAAGTCGGGGATTAGATGCAAGGTGTTTATCAAGGCGACGTTTGAAGCTGTCTACTGTGTTACATTCTATTACGTTACGGGGAAGCCCATTCCATAAGTTGACGACTCGGTTAAAAAAGAAATTCTTGGATTCGTGGGAATTAAAAGATTTACCTATGATTTTACAGCCATTACCTCTCACTCTCTCTCTCTCTCTCTCTCTCTCTTCTCTCTCTCTCTCTCTCTCTCTCTCTCTCTCTCTCTCTCTCTCGAGAGAGAGAGAGAGAGAGAGAGAGAGAGAGAGAGAGAGAGAGAGAGAGAGAGAGAGAGAGAGAGAGAGAGAAAGAGAGAGAGAGAAGATGAAACAGAGTATGAGAAGGAGGAAGTATAGATGGAGGAGGAGGAGGAGTACAGGAGAGAGGAAGTGATGGAGGTGGTAAAAGGGAAGGGGGAATAAAGGTGTTGGTTGGTTGGTTGGTTGGTGTCCAGTATTCTAACACCAGCTATAGTGATGGTGGATGGGAAAGGGGATTGGTGTTGGGTTGCATCTTAGAGGGATCACCACGACACACACACACACTTGACAGGATGAGAAGGGGGTGGTGGGGGTGGAGGGTAGGGGGGGGGGGGCTTATTGCTGAGGGGAACGAGTCACTGATTAACCTACTGTACATGTCCCTTCTCTCCCTCCCCCCTTCCTCCTTTCCTCCTTTCTCCCTCCCTTCCTCCTTTCTTTCCCACTAACTTTTTCGTTCGTCAGTTCACGTTTGAGTTGCTCCTGCCTTTCATGGCTTTGGGAACACATGCTGTTTTTTTATATATATTTTTTCTCTGTCTATTTTGGCCTAGTTTCTATTTAGCTTCTTTGCTGTCATCATTGGGTTAAGGGGGAAGTTTTGTGTTGGTAAATCTGGAGCAACTGAATCCTCCAAACTATTTCAAGCAACAGAACACCATTATTTTTTGCTTTTATGGTCCTGTTTCCTAGCATACTATGGAGGAATCAAGGCACTCCAATATAACAAAAAAAGATTTACCACCTATAGTAAGGAAATCAAATATCTTCATGTTGGTGGATTCGAGGGGTATAATATTATAGAGTCTTATCTTTGACAAAGGAGGTTTTAGATGGATCATAAACAAAGTCATGTCCCCTGAAACTTCTAGACATGACAATATTTCCCAGTGTCTCAAGAATAAGCCTATAGTCCACTTTATATATTACAACAGAACATAATGCTTTAGTTAATTATTAGACACACCTAGAGACACGTGAAAATAATACGTACTTTATCTCTATCAATCTAATAATAATAACAATATATAAATGTATGTTATAATTTATCTATTTATCTAATAATATATATATATATATATATATATAATCTATCTATCTATCTAAATCTACCAATCTAATAATAATATATATACAGTATGTATGTATATAATAACGTACTCTGCCATATATTCCCACGTGTTGTGTTGTGTTGTGTTGTGTGTGTGTGGGAGAGTAAATAAAAGGTGGTATAGTGTGAAATGAGTGTAGATAGATAAAGCAGAGATAAGGGAGAGAGTAGGTGTGTACAGTACATACAGAAATGGCTGAGACAACTTGAGAAGGGACCGTGGAGGAAAGTGAGCGATTCGGTGGTCACTATAGTTTGTGTTGTCATTTCTCTACGTTTTTTTTTTATTTTCTCCTTTAAGAACTATTCCATAATCAACTAACATCCCCTTCCCGTCCAGGTTTTTCTTTCCTCCTCCTTCCACACTTTTTTTTCACTCTTTCTCACCTTGTTTCTTCCTCACTTTCTTTCACTCTTTCTCACTCACCCTGTTTCTTCCTCACTTCCTTTTACTCCTTCTCACCCATGCTATCCATCCATCCTTACACACATTCTTTCATCCTTGCTACCCATCCATCCTTACACACATCCTTTCATCCTTGCTACCCATCCATCCTTACACACATCCTTTCATCCTTCCTATCCATCCATCCTTACACACATCCTTTCATCCTTTCATCCATCCATCCTTATACACATCTCACCAAACCAACAACAGCACTGCACCTTTCCCTATTCCCACTTTTATTTCCCTTCTCTCCTCTTTTTCCATCCAAAGTTTTCACTCACCCTCACTCTTTCTTTCTCTTCCTCCTCTCCACACACATTCCTCTTCCTTTTTTTTCATTTTTTTTTAGCCGAGCACTCTCTCTCTCTCTCTCTCCCTCTGTCTATTCACCAACATCCTCTTCCTCCTCCTCCTCCTCCTCCTCCTCCTCCTCCTCCTCTTCCTCCTGCCTCTGCTTCTTTCTCTCTGTTGTTTTTTCTTTTACTTCTTTACGACTTGGTTTTCCATTATTTTCCCTTTCTCTTTGTTTGCATTCGGGACGTTGTTTTATATAGGTCTCCATTTTATTTGTCGTTCCGCCTCTGCCTGCTATCTCAAATAACGACAGAATCCATCACTCCAGAGTCGGTATAGGCCAAGAACTATATATTATACAAAGACTATCTATGTCCAGTATCAGAACATTAAAAAAAATATATATATTATCCTTGGTATATGCTATAGCTACAACACAAAGGTAGAAACAACACCGTAAACATTCCAACAACAACAACAACAACAACAAAACAACAGCTGGTTATGTAGGCGGGTTATTATGGCTCTCTGTGACTGACTGACTCACTCACTCACTCACTCACTCGCTCATAAAGTCTATAAAACTCTAAACCCAACCAACCAACCAATCTGGGAACATTTAATAACTCATTTCACGGAACTCTCTCTATAATGTATTCGTCTGCCGTGCGGAAGTGCCAGCGGGGAATAATTATTAGAGTGTAAATATACCTCTCTCTTTTTTATATATCATTAACAAAATATTTAGTTGGGTGGTAACATATGATAGCATGAGGCTGACATTACAGTATTATTAAAGGGCTATAGCAACGTGTGGCAGGTCCAACAATATTATTATTATTATTATTATTATTATTATTATTATTATTATAGTTGTATTAGTTCTGTGGTGTTATATATATTGTTGTATTGTATGTACAGTTGCCAAAAAAAGTATTGCAACAACTATTGATACAACATTAAATATATTAATGTCCATAGTTGTTTGTAGGGATTATAAATATGTATTACAGAAGGATATGTATATTTCCTTCTGTATACATGCTT